>CM077108.1:388794-399071 GCA_039619505.1 Cimex hemipterus
GACAGTATACAAAGATATATATATGTATAAGTATATGTATATATATATATATATATATATACAGTTATTGATATGAATAATTGAAGTAATAATATAATAAGTATATATAATTATAGTTCTTTACTTTATTAATTAATTTTATTTTTTATCTTTATAGATAAAAAACCAGCATGGACTATCATTGCCTTTATGTAGCTAGGAGTCCGTATATGTACAGTGGTGTATGAGTGTGTGTGTGTGAATTCGAATGTGTGTCGGAGCCAGCCGCCCAGCCTCCACCGCCGAAGAAGGAGGGACCCAGGGGCTCCTTCGTCTTTTGTTTTTCTTTTAATATGATTGACCTTACGGAGTTCCCTTTGGAGGACGTGGATAAAAATCATTTACATTTCTGAGGTCCCTCCGCGTTCCCCCAACCGGCGCAAGCGCTCCAGGCCACTAGCCCGCGCCCCCCAGCGATGGTTCAATTTTATCGCTTATGTTATTTGTGTGTTAATGTAGTGTTCTTGTTATATATAGTTGTATATTTTTTTAAATAACCGATGACTTTGTCAACCATTTTCTGCTTATCCTGTAGGAGTTGTTTAAGTGGGAGGTGTAAGGAAGATGTGTAAAACCGTTGGCAGTTCCTTGGGGGACACAAGACTGTTCGATGGTTAGGCGTTCACCATACAGGTAGTCAGGAGGGACCTTCCATCAAGAACCCGTGTGTCATTCTTGTATGTCCAATTCTGAGACAGCAGACGATAACCTCTTCCCTCCTATTCGTTTGATAAGACGTGGTGGGGTGAATGCTGTTTTTTTAATTTGTTGTCTCGAATATTCATCCGTTCAGATTCCCATTTTTTGATATCTCTCTTCTGAAGGTTGAAACGGGATCCTTTGCACACACGTGTTGCTCGGATTCAGATAAGCGCAGGGCTGTTTTGACGGCAACGTCTGCCCGTTCGTTGTTTTTCATTGCTATGTGACTTGGAATCCATACAAAGGAAATAGAAATTCCCTTTAAGTACAGTTCATACACTGTCCCCCACACCCTGTTAACCAGGGTTTTTTCGAAATCATAACTTTTTATGGTTTGCAGGGTACTGTAGCAGTCACAAAAAAGAGCAACAGTATTATGGTTCATGGCCATCAGTTCGGCATTGAATATACATCGAGAGTAGTCTCAGGATACATTGTCGGTTTCCGACGACAAATTCGCATCCTACTTTATTGGCCATCTTCGACCCGTCTGTAAAAATATTAAGCGAGTCCCTATTTTTATCCATTATTTCTAGACATCTTTGTTTTAGTTCGCATTTGCTGGTCCATTCTTTTGGATATTCATAGAAGGTAAAGTCAGATTTTATGTTTGGCAACAGCCATGGGAGGGGGTATTTTGTAAAGGGGATATTGTTTAAAAATTTTGCCATTATGTTTCTTGATGAGATGTAAGTTTGGGCTCTATAAAAGAATGGGGTTTTATGTCTTGGGTGTCTTTTATAAAAGGTTGTTAGGTGGGGTTGGGTTTTCATTATGTATAGAGGATGATGGGGGTTTGATTTAATTTTGGAGAAGAAGGAAACTGTTTGAATTTATCTTTAATTTAAAAAATGATTTCCTTGTAAAAGTTAAATGTTATTTAATTTATTAGTGTTTATAAATGAGTAGCACATCTAAGTTGAAAGGATTAAACATGTTTAACAAAAATTTTATATCTTTTTTAAAAATGTTTCGCAACAATCCGGATTTCGAGCACTTTAGCTCATTATCAGATTGAAGAGTTTCTACAAACACGTCTGTTCGACACGAATTGCAAAAGACACAAATAAATCCTGTAATAGTAAATACTGTAAGAAATTAATTAGAAATTAGTTATTAAAAATAAAAGATAAAAAATTAGAATAATACCTTAATATTATTAAATTATAATAAAATAATAACAATTAAAATAATTAATTTAATTATTTGGATGTTTAATATTATTTATGTACATATTTAAAATGGGAGGTATATCAAAATCTGTTATATTATAAATGCATGTGCCACGACGTTCAATTTTACATTTTTTAATTTCAAATATTTCAAATCACTCTAGTTCTCTCCCTTTGTTGGAATTATGTAGCACTGTTGTATTTAAATGTGAATTAAAATTATGTTATGTTTCTTTTAGATGGCCCTTAAATTCCGAAAATTTGCTCGATTAAGCCAAGTGTTCGTTTACTCTTGTTTATATTTCTCTACCGCTTTGTATTGTATTTGTTTAATATTACAATCATTACAATTGAAATTGTAAACCAGGCTTTTTACCAAGTTGTCTACCTTGCCTTTAGGTTTTGAGAGGATTTTTTTAGTGATCGCGTATTTTTATAAGCTATTCTAAAACCTTCTTGCTTCAAAAATTTACACACTTTTTCCGAGAATTCACCAAAGTATAGCAAACAACGGAAACTTAACGATACATTTATGGTGGGGTGGCTGAGATCTAGTGTCGATTATTTTAAAGTTAATTTTTTATTCTTTTAACAAGCAACTTATCAATAAATACTACTAGATACCCGTTGTTTTTTACTAAGGTTTCAATAGTTTCCACTTAAAAAAAAAAAAGGATTGAGCTCCTCACCCACTCCAACATTCATAATTTGTATTAAAATTTTATATCATTACACGTGTTATTAATTAATCAAGTATGTGATAATTCTGGCTAGAAGCATTCATTTTGTGGTGAGTTTGGTCGGCCATAGTTGATAAAGAGGTGGGCGATAATAACTACAAAGGGCCGTGTTGTGGCAACCTGTAGTAACATTGGTCGACAGGTGAATCGGTTGCTTGGGCGGGGCCGAAACAACTTTTTACACCACTTCGTTACCAAGACACGTTTCTCGACCTCCATGGCCCAACAAATTGTTTTACCGACCCGATTCAACGGCGAAACCCCAGCTCAAAATTCGGCTTTTATCGATTTATATCGATCGATTTATCCTATTTAAAAAATAACGGCTTGAGCCGGACAGTGAGGCACGGACGGAGTCTGGAGTGTTTTCCCGCCTCCAACTCCATGGAAAATATTTTCAAAGATGATCTGAATAAAGATCAAAACGTTGGCACGATAAAGAAAATGTTTTTCTGAACCTACATCACACCAGACCGCATTTCACAATTTCCAAATAATCTGGGGGAAAGTTTCTTGTATGTTAAGTGTGTCATATACAACTTCAGACCATGTATCTCGCTAATGAGCTACAAGAAAGCTAAACAAAATGTAAAAATATATTCTATTTTAAACCAAACTAAAAGTAAGTTAAAATTTAAACGAAACATCTCAAACAGTAAGTTAAAATATTTCAACACGATGTGGTTCTGAACTTACTATTCCCCAACCTCTTAGCCAGCGGACCTCTGTCACAGAACAAAATCCAGGCCGGACTCCTCCTCGCATTCAAGTACAGTCGAATCGAAAGTCCGGATAATACGAAAATTTGTCATTTTAGTAGAATCGTATCATAAAAACAGGAAAACACTCACTTTTATTCAAATATCAAGTAACATTTAAAGTAATAAATAGTTTTTATTTGTTTTATTTTTGTTTAAGTCCGAACCAGCGTTTCTCCAAAAATTTATATGTAAAAATACCTAATAAAAATATACATAATAAAAGAAACTTTTTCAATGTAAGCCTACATACAAACAACACGAGACAACAATTACTATCTTTTTAAAATAGTATATACCTTTTTATTTGTTTATTTTTTTTAGCCAAAATTTCTTCTCCGCCATATCCGATCGTATGACAAATGGAAGGGCGATTTGGTGTCCTTTACGAATTTTGAACGACGTACTGAAGGTCCCATAGTTCAATTATGAATTTTAAAAAATTAATGCACATACATTGAAAACTGTGATAAATTTATAAAAAATGTGTGGTGTTTAGTGATCGTTAATTAATGATTATTTGAAAGTCGTGGGGCTATACAACTATAACGTATCACGACCTGTAAATAATTTATAAAAAATATTTTAATAAGGATAAAGGGGTTCAGTGTATTTAAAATTAGACACTTACAGTAAATGTAGTAAATTAAAGTTTTATAAACTAGCACAGTCAGCTCATTCCTAATTAGGTGATGCAGAGGGATATCACTATGAAAACCAACTTATGCACTTCACGTAATTATCTTTACTTACAAATTTGAATTAATTACTATTTTTATGTAAGATCTTGTTTGAGATGCAAAACCTTCGGCCGAGTACGTCCTGCTCCAATCACTTGAGCTATCCACCAATTCCCATCTCGACCTACAACCATTCGAATATTCCCTTGTTTTGCCATTTTTCAGATGGAGAATTGGTGTCAAGGCAAGGCGGTTCAAAGTGTAATAGATCAAGTGGTTAGAGCAGCGGCGTATGAGCCGAAGGTTATGGGGTCGAATCCCGTACGCGGCACTAAATTTTTCATCTCAACCAAGACCTTACATATAAAGATTAATTATAAATAAGTAATTTTCTCAATTAGACCACTAAACATAAATAATTTTTTGTACAAAATGTGGAACATAAACATCACGAGTTACTTTCAAAAATATTAATTTGAACATTAATGATTAACGAATTTATGAGTCTAGTTTGTGATATAGATGTAGGGTTGTCTTAAACAGTTACGGTATTTCGTAGTTGAATAGATCCGAATTCCTGTAGGTAATTTGTTGCAAATAGACGTAGTTTTGATTTTTCAGCGAAAGGTTGAAATTTTTGTTTTTCGGGCGAAGCGAAATTCGAGGTAACCAGTAAACTGTCGGTTTCGAAAATAGGAGGGAATCTGAAGTAATGTCTATCAAACATTCATACTCACTTGTAAATAGACTGGTTGGCTTTGTCGAAATTGAAACGGTTTGACGACCCATTCCTGGTCTTGCAGCGTTGTATGGTGAGCTGTTGAGAAGAAGTTCTCAAAGGAAATCTCCCAACTTAAAAGGTGTTCACACATTTTCATCACTCAATGTACTGGTCGCTAGTTGCCGATTTTCTTTTTAAAAAAATCATTTAATACGAGAAAACACTCTACATCTTCTTTCTCAACAGATTCAATACAAAACTGGATTTTTTCGGAAGCATCAACTGTGTCATTAGCATCGAAAATTGTAATACTCTTCTGAAAATGTCTTAGAAATATGACAGTATACATTGTTATTTTTCATTTTTGAAAATGTTGGCCTTTTTGATATTTTGGTCCATCAACAGAATTTCAAAACGTAATTCCTGTAAACGTGAAAGTGCTTTCGCAAATGACAGCCACCTAACTTCTGTTTGGTGAAGCTGGGAAAGGTGAGGGCTTAGAGATATCAACACCTAGTTTTGTGACAAGTCTTGACGTCATTTATTAAAACTGCCAAAATCGTGGATCTGTTAAACAATGGATTAATAATAAGTCCTCCGAAAAATGATTGGGAAAGAGTTTATCGAAGGTCATCGCAGAAACTAACAGCAGAATTACTACATCACCTAATCTCTTTATTAAATAACCCCGAGTCTTTAAATCTGGTAATGTTTGCGATGGAAGCCTGGAACTACAGGAAAATGCTTGTCTTTTATTTCATCTATTAAATGCTTACTGTATATATCAGAGACACCCTGGTTATTTAGATGTGCATAAATAGATATGTTATTATTTCAGTTTATTTATATAGTTTTTTCTCCCTCTTTTGTTTATTCCTTAAGAAGAAATGTGTTCCTTGTTTACTAAAAATGTATAGTCCGATTCCGGCAGACGGTTGATAACCATTGCCAAAATGTGTTTTTTGATTATGTACAATTTTTTTACTCTCTTTTGTTTATGTACTAAAGTACTTTTTCATTCATTCATTACGAGATCTAGAACATGCTAGGACTAGAATAATAATATACTGCTGACTGGGCACAGACTCTGGAGACATATGTATAGACTCGGGGTGTTACAAATAAGCCTGCAAATATTGACAAGAAGAAGAACACACCCTCTGTTGGTACGAAGTCCTATATAGACTGGATTCCTCATCCTGAGAGAGGAAAAGCCAGGATATACACGAGCGCTCTTGAGAAAGCTTTGGGGTCTGGTAAAAAGCCTCAAGCTTAATGTGGGGATGCAGATAAAAAAATGGATACGTACAATACAACAATACTCGTCGCGTTGCACAGATAGTAAAGAGGCAGGTAATAAATTTGTCTATTTATCTATCTCAACTTCCATGACCATGACTCGAATAATTAATCATTTTAACAGACTTATCCAACTTCTTAAAAGAGGATGGCATTACTTTCATAGCTAAAACATATGTGTTGAGAACACAATGACTGGTGCTGTAAAATAAAATCTTTCCTTTTCAGTGCTTAGTTATTAGTTGTTTGAAACATTTTGTTTATTCGTTCTTCCTTTATTTTTGTAATTATTACTTTTACACGAAGTTCGCAGCGGACCCCCAACCAATTGAGAAACCCCACTATGTCCTTTTAAAGAAACATTATCGAACCAAGTCCGATTAATTTACTGATTTTTCCGAAAATCTTTAAATAAAACAACACTTATTTTCCTCGTGCAGCACCTGTAAATAGAAAAAGCCCGGGAAAGACGTCCGGCTTATCATATTAAAATTTAGCAAATACATACATTCTCCCTAAGTTACGACTTCATGAGCAAAAAAATCCAGATCGTTTTCATTTTCCTAACAAAATTTTGACATGCCCTTCCCATATTTTTACCCAATGTTATTCTTAGGTTATTAGCTAGAGATTTATGTAGATTAATGTTATGTAAAATTGGTTATTTATGCTCCATGTTAATATAGTGGAATTAAATTAATCACTGGACTAAATAATCTTTCTTTCATTCTTTCTTTTTCTTCTAACACTCAATTGTGACTTAATCTCTATTTCTGTTTATCGTTTATGGTGTCACAGTTGCAGCCTTGGAGGTGTAGCTAAACACTTCTCCACATTATAATCCAAGGAGAAGCCAGGAACGGTTCATAGGATGCTAAATGAAACGTCGCATTCCGACTGCCCGTTTTATTCCAATTCTAAGCAAATCGCTGCTTCATATAGAAACACTTTGTATTAACGGTTGTATTACATTAGCGGGGCTGTGTTTACAATTGGAATAAAACGGGGTGTCTAAATGGGAAGTTTGTGGCATGAGCGATCAAAGTCACGGCTCCAGTGGTAGAGCAGCGACGTATTTAGCTGAAAGTCATGGATCCCGCCTGACACAAATTTTTCATTGCAAAAACATTGTGTATAATTCATTGAGTGAGTTTAAGAAAATGTTAAATTGCACAACTCACACTTTCTTATTTTACTTCTTCAGTCATAAATATAACAGAGATTAACTTTTTCGTTTATGCAAAATTGGCTGGAAAAAATCACAAACCAAGTAATAAGTTTGGTCATACATCCCACACACATTAAAACAGACGAATTGTTTAAAATCCATACATAAACATGATAACAACACCATTAAACATATTTAAACGTTTTCATGAAGCCTCCCATACATATCGTTAACTTTCTTAGAAAATGACAACAGCAAAATAAATAAAGGTATACAGGTAAGCTATTATCCAGATAGTTGATGATAAAAGGGAAAACAAAGGGACTCGTTCCTTAGAACATTTTCATTGTTATACCACTCTTTGTTTTATATGACCGGAGGGTTGAGCTTGAATCACACTCTTAATGATAGCTTTCGCTCTTTCATTTCAGATCGAAATCAGCAATAAAAGATACCTTCCCTACATAAATAAACATAAATATTTTTATTCATTGATGTAAGTTTCTTTAGCTTGTAGAATAAATTCATATTCAATGAGGAGTAAAGTTTTGGAAATGGTAAACTTTCCTTTTAAAGTAGCAAAAATCACCGTTTATACCAGAACGGTGTCAAAAATGATTACAATGTTAAAAAAACAGCGTTTAGATACATACAAATAATAAAAAATTGTTGTTTTAGAGTTAAATCTATCTTATTTTTAGTTAATTCTTAATTTGTCTCAATGTGTATTTAAATAAGGTTATTTGTAATACTTCTCTGAGCGCTGTCTGGGCTATACGCGACAGGTTCTCTGTGGCCCCTCTCGTCGTGCTCTTGCTAGAGAAATACGCGGAGCTGGAGCCTCTCGGAAAAACGGTGGTTGTTGTCTGGATTCCCGGACACGTCGGCCTGGAGGGTAACGAACGCGCGGACGAGGCGGCGAAAGCCGGTACGTCCCACCCTCCAGATCGGACGATCGCGATCAGGCCCCCTGACGCTAACGCTAAGCACGCAGTTAAAAATATGATAAAGGAAAGATGGCAGCGTCAGTGGGCGGGATCGTCGGAGAGGCTCTTGCGAGTCAAGAGCACGACCGGTAGATGGCCCTCAGAGAATCTGAGCAGGAGATAAGGGATCGTTCTCACCCGACTGAGGATTGGCCATACTCGGTTGACACATGGGCACCTGCTTATGGGCCAAAGCCCGCGCAGGTGCCCCTTATGCAGAGAAAGGTTGCTCGATGTGTCCCACATAATAGAGGCGTGTCATGCCTTGGCTCCTTCCAGAGAGCGTGCAGGCATGCCGCCGGATTTAAGAAGAGTCCTCGAACACGGTAGCGAGTTTCTGAGTCCCCTGTTCCGCTTTTTAGGGGAAATTGGTTTTTTTTTTTATTGTATATAGTATGTGTTATATGTCTTTGTGTTTTGTCTGTGTGCAAGTATTTATTGGTGTGAATGGCGAGGGGTGAGGGTGAATAGAACGTCACCATCGCCCCTCGAACGATGAAAGCGAGTGAGTGTGTGTGCGGGGTCGGTGGCGGAATATTAATAAAAGTACCCCATCGACCCCAATCTAGCTTAGTTTAATTGTAGGTCGGTGGAGGAATATCAAGTACTCCACCGACCAAACGGAATGAGTGTGCTGTGTGAATGTGGTTAATTGTATGAACGTATTTATTCGTATGAATGATGTGTCTGAACGTGTACAGAATGTAGACTGAGCGTGGGGCTGAAATGACCTCGATGTCGGAAGCCCCAGCAAAAAAAAAAAAAAAAGATATTTACATAATTAATGATATTCTCGTATTATTTAATATTTGACATTTCTATAATTTCAATACCGATTTAAAATTCTGCTTTTACTTTTCTTTGCTTCTTTCAAAATGTCGAACTGGATCATGACCGTAACAATCAGCTTTGTCGTGCTGTAAATAATTTATCCACCAACAAGTTATTTTTCATTAGGGCTAACGCTAATTATGAGATTCTGTATCCGCAAGGATTGTAAATTATAGCTCTTAAACTTCCATCAACTTGCCAATAAAACTGTTAATAAACATGGCAAAAACATTCAGCAAGGAGAGGTTTGATAATTGATTCCTCCATCACTCTATCTGGCATGTGAAGGAAATATTTCAAAAATGGATAAAAGTGAACTACATCAGCACTTAGGAGACTATGTCCTAACCTTGCTTCTTCAGATTACACCTCTAACAGAACGTAGTCCTTTTCAAAGAAGTTTCAAAGAAAGAAAAACATTTCATAAGATTAAGAACATAATCGTAGAACTTCTTCCTTTCCTTCTTGAGGGAAGTGTACTTGGCCCATTTCTTTTATCGATATACACTGCAGATGTTAACATTTCAACGCATACAAATGAAACAGTGATTCTTAATTCCTGATTGTGCTCCCCAAAAAACACCCAACACTTACAATAACACCTGAAATAATCAACAGTATGGTTCACATCGTGGAAAACGGAAACAATCTACCGAAAGCGTACAGGTAAATTTTACCTTTCGTACATTTCTACCCCATAGTGATATATGAAGGGCCATTGCTTACCACCGGCCTTGAGCATTATATTGGACATTTCATGGATAAACCAATGACTTGGAATCCCCCAGGCAAGACTGAAAAAAGGCAAGAAACAAACCGATGTTATAAATCACTAAAAACTACTCCCATCAAAATTAGACCTTGAAAAAAAATTAATTTACAAGACAATAATAAGACTACTAAGCCTCCACCAAACCTAGACCGGAAACATTTTTTTAAATTAGTATCTTACCTGCTTCTATGAGGGGAACTCCAGTGTACTTAAGTATAGTTGACTTTTCTACATGTAATAAACATATTATAATATATATTTTATTTAATAATGTAGCATTTATTTTTTGCCATTAAGAGACCAGCTGTTTAAATTCCATTAGGCATATTGTAGTATTAATTTTAAGAAATATATATATATATATATATATATATATATATATATATATATACTGTCTCTTATACACATC
>CM077108.1:411415-467095 GCA_039619505.1 Cimex hemipterus
GTATAAGAGAAGATGTGTATATGAGACAGTATATATACATTATAGCTTAACTGTTATTTAATTATTTTAAAGAAATAAAATAATAAGACTAATAAGACACTCTTCGAATCATTCGAAAAAAAGTTTAAAATAAAATAATTATTTTAAAAGTCGAAAGAGCAAAATTAATTCAAAACAACCAATAATCATAGCAAGCATAATAGTAAGTTGTTTATATAAAGTCCGTTTTATACAATTGATTCAAATACCCGTTCTAAAAATCTGTCAATATTTTACGTAGGAAATAGTCATATAACACAGAAAAGACATTAATGGTTTTATGCATACTTAAATGAAAATAAACTCACAACAGATCATCAATTCGTATTAAATTATAATGACTATTATATTATATATTAATTTTGTTACAACTAATATAACACTAATATTTTATAATTTGAAAAACCAGTATCGAAGTAAACCTATTCCCTGTCAAATATGTTATGTAGTAACTTGTAATATTACACATAAAAAGTCAATATTGGGCTTTATGCATACATAAAATAAAAGGAACCCATAACAATCAATTCGTCTAAAAAATCTAATAAAACTTATATTAATTTGTTGTAAACTCTTTAAAATTGTTTAACATAAAATAATAAAATTTCTTACTTTTAAAAAAATCGAAAAAACTAAGGTTCAAAATACCAATATCGAAGCAACCCTAATCGTAAGATTTTTTTTATAGAACGACCGTTTACATAAGTGACTGAATACCCGTTGTCTGCCAAGTATTTTAGTATTGACTTGTAATATTTTTATATATACGAAAAATAACTAAACCACCTAGTCAATCTATTATTTAATGCGAATGATAATTTCATAGCATATTATGAAAAAAAAAGTATTGAGTTGGTATTTGTTTCTGTTTCGTTTATTCCCTTTCATTAGCAGCTTTATGTTCTGTGTAAAATGCAGGGTATTCGGCTACTCGTCTATAACTTTGCCAGTAGATTGTATTCAAAATGTAACCAAAAAGTCCTAATTAATTATAGCCCAATCGCAGCAGTTTGTTGGACAACAAAAATGCTACATTATCAACAACAGGTGTTCGAATTACGGTTCCCTACTATTAACACACTTTGAAATTTTTGAAGTTGAAGCAAAGTAGGCTCATCTAAGAAACATTCTTTTTTTGTTATAACACACCGGAAACGTTTTGGAACTTATTATTTAACAATTGTAGAAAATGTTCTGTTCCTTTGATCGATCCTTCAGTCAACATTGACCGCAAGACTGTTGATCAATTCTCAACTAGGACTATTCGGTTTCGAGTTGTCTGTTGACGGCCTACCTCCAAAACGTATCGCTCACAAGAAACTCGGGGCAACGTCGATAAACCAATCCGTATCTTCCAGTTTGTTAAATTTCGAAATTCCTCCGAATAGAATAAATAGTTAAGAATTTGTATTAAAAAATTGATATAATTCTTGTACATCAATTCGACCTGCATGTAATTTTCAACGTTTTTCGCATGTCACAGTTAGATTTTGTAATCTAGACTCCTCGACTTTTAGTTATCATCCTGTTCGATCCTGTCGTGTACCATCTCGACAACAGTGTACAAAAAGCAGATGGGCACAGACAATTATTTTCACCTTTTCGATAGGGTTGGCTGAACGGCCGCCGAGGGATGTGGGGATGAGTCAGCTCCTGACAGATGTATTATAAGTATTTCGGATCAGATATGCACGCTACGGCCTAATGGTGCCTAATGTAATTAACCTATACGGCTAACTAAGCACCGTCCCTATCCGGTGGCCTTTTAAACAAACTTGATTGTTTGCGGACGTGCCATTTGACTTTTTCGCCCCGATCAACTGAACGAAAGCATTTCATAAAATCTAATGGGAAAAGTCGGTAACATACCACTCAACAAATTGCAGTTACAGAGGCATAGGTACTACACGCAATCATAAGCCAGTGAAAAAAATGCAGATCGTTTGACAGGTTGTTTCATTTATAACGTCAGTGTTTGACGTAATTAAAACCCTCAACATCAAATTAGCACTGTGATATTATAATCTGGTAAAATCTATAAGTTGCAAGTAAAATAATTACTGAAGAAGGTCCTGAAAAATAAATTGGTATATTTCAGTTATAAACAGTAATATGTTCATTAATAAACAAATTAAATTATGTAAATAAAATTTAGTATATTTTGTGTGTCTTTAAAAATAAGAATTTTAAATTGAATCAATTTAAACTGTTAAAAACGGCGAACATTTATTTCATATAAATCGTATTTCATTCACATTCACAAAAACAGTGTCTGCAAATGAAACTTAATAAGACACGTGAAAAATAAATTTTAACTGGAATTGTTTGTTGCGTTTAATTGACTTCAGAGGTAGCGTGATAGAAAAGTTGATACATTCAATTGAACGGCTATTTATTTTGATGTATAAAGTAAGAGGAGCTTTGATCTATAGATGAGAGCCCCCGCTTTTTCATCAAACTTCCTTCTCTTTTAAAATCTGTTTTCAGGTTTTAAGTTTTAGCTTCTTCCTATTAATGAACAAAGGGAAAATTTCAATTAATTTTCTGTTTTGATTTTTTTCACCAGTATTTATTGTTTATACCGCAAGTAAAATTGTTGAAATGTGCATATGTAAAAATGTAACAATAAGGCAAAAACTGATACTGTAAAATAAAACATAATTTGCCATCAGGATGCTAGGAATCACCCAGTCATGACAATTTGACCAGGTCCTTTCTAGCAGCCCAACAGGTCGCAGACTAACGTCGGTTTAATCTCCTTGGGGAATTTCCGGGGAGAGTTGAGGGTGTGTCAGGTTTAAAACTAAAGGATCAGGGTGAAATGAAATGGATTTGTGGATGTTTATATAACCTGGCTTGATGACTTCATTCGCAAATGGAATTTTAAGGTTACAGTGGATTGTATTCAAAAATGAGCGTTTATTATTTTCGGAGAATTTTGGATTGAGAAATCTAGGTCATAGATCGAATGTTTGGTCGAATCCCACAGTTCAATGTCATGTCCAAATGGGTTTAATTTTTTTTCATTTTTTAACGAGGTCTTGCATTAGCATACCAACCCTCCTCGGGGTGCCGGTGTTTTTGAAAAAAAAGCCTATTTGTCAACGCCTATATAGTTCCGGCCACCGACCCCCCCCCCCCCGTCGGTTTAATCATCTCGTAATCAGACCTTTATTATGATGTGTGAGTTTTGATCTTTTATCTAGAAGTCTTAAGAGAATTTTGTAACGTCTAGTCATTTTTTGAATTTTTTTTACTTGTTATGGATTCCTAGTCAGTCATTGGATATATACAGCCCAAGGTTTCATGTCACCTTTAGGAAGAGATATATGCAAGTATAGTTATGGCATTATTCCATGTCGGAGGATAAAAGTTATGTATTAGACTTTGCCGACATTTATTCTTTCTCTTTTTATTAGGCAAGGTTCATGTTGATTAGATGATCCCGTGAGGAGCAATGTTTATTGGAGTGAAGGATAGCAGTATATTCCGCCAAACTATGGATTTGGATGTGTCGGAATGGGTAGGGTGTGCAGAAGTACACGTTGAATAGAAAGAAGCGGTCAGTTCATTATGACCGGAATATGAGGGTTTAGGGGAAAGGAAAGCTGCTCTTGATCTTCCGGTAAATCAGGATGCCAGACCCTACCAAAGGATTAAGCCACATCAAAGAAAACCCCCCGAGAGGTTTCTGTTAATAGAAAAACAGATAGCGTCTACTACATGGTGGCAATGTTGGATGGTGTAGTGTTGTTTACGGAAGCCAAATTCGTGATATGGGTTAACGTTTTGTTCTTTTATGATGGAAGGAATCTTTTGAGAATGAACTTCTAGAGGATTTTTCTTAAGCTTATCGGGTAATAGGATTGAGGTAAACGATAGGTTTATGAGGCTTTGAGATCATTTTCTTGTGAGAATTTCTTAATAGTAACTGAGTAACGATGTGAGAAAACGGGATCTTTATTGGAGGAAATAATTTATCTTAAGATTGAATTTTGTTTTTAATGATATTCAATTTTTTTTTATTTATCGACGGCCAAATGTTGTTGTTTTATTCGTGTTTTTTTATTTATTAAGGAGAGCTGTCGCTACTAGCGATATTTATGAATCCATAAGCATCATTTGATGTTTTGCTTTTCTACATCCAAGGCTAATTTTTGATGTATAAAAAAACTTTAAAAAACACTGCAAAGATCTCCACCACAGAAAAAAAAAATTTATTTGTCGTAAATATCCCATAATTGCTCTTCAATTTTGCGATAACCAGTGAAAAAAGAAATTTTAAGTGAGAAATGACACGTTTCATTTATGGAATGCAATAAAAGTATTAAAGAAAATGTTAAAATGTAACAAAAATATTAAAATAAATGTAATATGATTAAAACTTTAAAAAAATCAATCAGATTTCCTATTTTGAACAGGCATTGCTGGATTTGAATCCGGAAAATTTGGTTGAAATGAAAAAGCTAGTGCCACGAGCGGGATTCGAACCTTCGACTAAGTACGCCGATGTTCTACTACTACGATATGTCATATGTCGCCGAGAATCGAATCCTGTTTACACGGCATTGGAAAAATGGTAAAAAGAAAGGAAAATTCGAAAGGTTGATGGCTGAGTTGGAAGTTGGTGTCCAAGTGGGTCGAAGTCATGATGATAACACAAGTGGTAAATTTTTCAACTTTACTTTACATATATCAATCATAAATTATCAACATTTTATTAATGAAAAATTAGTTGAAGTTGATTTAAAACATGAGCTAAACTAGAATTCTAGTAAATATATTAGCATTAAAGTATTGATTTATAAATGAAACTATGTTTTGAGATCAATTTATGTGAATGAAATTATTAGTTTAATATTGAACTTTATGTTAATTTAGGTTAAGGAGACCTCCATTATTCAAACAGTAAATGGTATCATTTAAAAAACTTATGTTTGATGTGAGTAAAATTTTTATAATAAGAGAGACAGTTATTTGTTTAAGAGAGGAAAAAAAATTGTTATAAAAGTGAAATATTAGATGTTGAAAGAATCACTTTCTCAGCCTTTTATAACACCATAAGCCGAAAGTTGTGCTTTACATGCTGATAAATCTTCATTACTGAAGTCATTTCATATCCCTCAAAGAAATTACCCCGAAAAAAATCGTTATTTAAAAAGAAAGTTATCTCGGCCATGATCACACTGAAACAATTTAAAAGGAAGTATAACTAGATGAACTTTCATGGCTGGTTTCATAAAAATCGTTCAAATACCAGCACCAAGGAAGAAAACAATTTGGAGATTTTTTTCGAGTCGGAAATTGTACCTTCTTCATCATCAAGTTATTATATATTCTGGAACAGCGAGGGCGGGTTCGGGAGGATCGTAGTAGGGGAGTGAATCCGCTAATTTCTGATTAGCATCTCCTATGCGGATAATCCGCTTCGCTTCCTGGCCGAACCCATTTACCGAATCTTGTATGCATTGTTCAATCGAATACGAATATTTCCCTTGGCTCCTACTTTTTTCCATTTGAAAACGTCTAGCCTTATCCGGATGAGAAAGAATAATTCCGGAAATAAAATTTCTACCTTTGTTCTTTACTTCTTCCATTTTTCTCGTAGGGCATCTCTGTAGAGAATGATATGCAAGGAAAATAAATCATTAAGATCCAAAATTTCTTTAAAACAAAGAGGTTTATTAAGAAATCAGATTTAAAGTCATGTTATCTTCTTGCGACGATTTTCACTCAATAATGAACTTACAGAATTAAAGACAAAAGAAGAAATATTATTTATGAACAAAAATCATAAACAAGTATAGTCTCTAATTCTTTATTTATTTAAAAATCCATTAGTCAAACAAAAACTCACTAACATACAGAGACTTGTGTAGATTTGAATTACGGGAGCAATAAGATCATGTCCCACAGTTGGTATGAAAAATGTATAGAAATGGTGAATGGTGGAGTGAGTGTAATAATTCTAATAACAGTTTTCTGTGCTTTCCTCATTATCATGTGGTGTAGGGGGATTAATCACAACACCTTTTTCATCCTTTTTTAAAAAGGATAGTTCCTGTTCACAGTAAGTAACGTTTTTTGTCTCTCTTTTAACTTATTGTGATAGGAACTATCTTTTTTTAAAAGGGATGGAAAAGGTATTGTGATTAATAATGAACATTAACATGAAATTAACAAAATAATGAACGATTATCTGACACAAACGGATCCAAGTGACTACATGGATGATGATGAATTAATTAAAACTTCCAAATAAACCAAAAAAGAATGGGAACGAGAGGAAAACACTCATTTATGGCTGGCACCATCTACCAAAAGGTACATAGATGGATCTAGAACACAAGAAGACACATGCACTAGATTCTAGAACCAAATACTCAAAACCCACGGGAAAGTACATGAGTATCTTCCAAGATGAGGACCATGCAATCGAGAGATGTATTCAATTCAATATGAATAAGGAGTACAAAAACAAGAAAATAGATGTCATGTCAGATAGCCAAGTAATCATCAAATATCACTAGTTGAAAGATGATGTTGAACTGAAAAATTAAAATTAAACATATTAGGTACATAGTACAACGTCAGCCTCTGCTGGGTCCCAGGACACATGGGAGTAGAAGGCAACGAGAAAGCGGACACCCTTGCAAAAGAGACGGTTTTACGGGTGATAAACCCTTCTCTGGCATAGGAGCCTACACTGTCAATGGGTACCTCAGACAGAAGGATAAAAAGACAATGAGGGAACAATAGAATTCACTCATTGGACACAAACAATCCAAAAACTTTCTAACAAATTTCGGAAGGAAAGGAGTTATAGAATGTATCAAAGAAAGCAGGAAATACTTTGAATCCTAACAGAATTCTTAACTGGGCACTGCAAACTAACAGCACATTTAAAGAAGATTGGTGTAACCCAAGGACGGCAGGTGTAGAACCTGCAAAGAAGCAGAGGAGACATCAACAGACCTACTAACAAACTGTAGTGCTAAACTTGCCCGCAGGAGGAATGCTTTGGGATGGCCAATAAAAGAATTCCACAGAAGAAATTCAACCACTGAAACCGGGCCTACAAATCAAATTCCTTGATGAAATAGTACTCACCGTTGTGATATTGGCACAAAACGGGAGATTCAATAGCTCTTAAAGGGCGCAGTATATTACACCCCGACTAACATATCTGTGTTTTCAAAGTTTAGCTTTTCGCTCATACGGTCAGACACCGTTGTAGCCATCTCATTTATTTCAATTCTTTCTACAATTTTGTGGCGGCCTTAGATCTGGTTTTAATTCTTTATACTACTCTCAAAACTCATGCATATAAACATGTAAGGGTGGAGGTTTGCATTGCCTCTGTAAGGTCGTTGAATATTATATCCCGACTAACACATCTACATCTAGTCAAACAATAATAATAAATAATATTTCTTAATGAAAAACCATCTCCCTCTCCCTCTTTCCCCCTCTCACTCTTTCTCTCTCTCTCTCTCTCTCTCTCTCTCTCTCTCATTTCATCACTCAACTTCATTCATTCACTGAATCTCATGTCTTCTCTTCGCTCAATCATTCTCACACTCAAACGAATCTGATTTTACTTAGTCATACGTTGTTAATGACGTGTTGAAATGCTTAATATAAGTCTTTATACAAATTGTATACTTTTACATTTAGGTAAAGTTTGAAGATTGTTGTTAAGAAGTTTGTCATGACTGTGTCGAGTGAATTTTTTCAAATCAACTTTGCTTCGACTTCTCTGATTGAAAAAGATTTAAAGCCAACAGAAAACAAGAATTTGGTTTTTCAAAAAATGATTTTAACAAATTTGTCAGGGATTTAATGGAAAATGTTTACTTATGTATAATAAGTAGGATTTCGACATTGGGCCTCGGACTTGTTTTACTCAAGGAAATCTTTCCCTCTACCTAGTACCTAATCCTTTGCACCTTGCTGACGGGTACTTCCGAGTCACTGAAGGGTCGACATCATTCTGGGCAGTGTACCCCTGTGTAGGGTAGTTTTTCACCCCCTCAGTGGACCAGATGTTCACAGCTGACCTCCAATCCCATCCTCAAACCACCGCTCTAACTTTTGCAGACCAACTCGGAAGAGCGATCTCTCTCCAGTTATTTCAACCCGGACCCTTGAACATCTCACCCTACCGGGGTCTTCGTGTTACAACAAGAATAGTTTCAACTTTTACCGGGCCGTGAGATGTCGATTAGCAACACCCACGTCTAAATATTTGTTATCTCATGGGAATTGCTTCTGAAAGCACGAGGAATGGATTCATCGTGTACCCATACGTCCAAAGTGTGGGATTCCCTTGGATCTGACTCAAATTTTGAATTGGGTTTACTATCATTAAACTGCTTCAAGGCTTTGTGGATAAGTTTTTATATTGTTGAAATGATAGTCGTATTATTAAATTCGAATAACATGTAATATAAATAGATATCATTAAAATATATACATATAACTGATAATTCGATATATAAAGTCCATCCCTAGGTTAGGGCCCGCGGCCTGATATGACAAAGAAGTATCCATGCAACGAGTGTCGCAATATTCATTTCATTTTATAGAAAAATACGTTGTACCTAACAACAACAATCCCATGCAGGACTGTTATCGCAGGTGGTCATAAGTCTAATTTTGTACAAAATGTGACTTTTAATTGTGTTTTATCGATTGGTGTCATCTCTATCTCGTTTGCAGTTGTTTCCACAAGAGGGCCGGTTGGGATTGGACAGCAACGTTGTTGAAATGCATGTTCTTTATATCGATCTGGTTCCAACACGAATGGATTAGCTAATCTTGGCGAAACAATTCCCCACTCCGGGTGACGGTCGCCATTTAGTCGTCCCATCGAAAAAACTTAGCATCCGCCCCTTCGCAATTAAGTGCAACACATCTTCATCATAATAAGAACAAGCTGACCCTTTTAGATTAAAAATATAAATCTAGATCAGAGAAGACTTTCGTAATAATTTGCAAGCAAGAATAATATAATGGGAAGCACTGGGATTTAGTGGGCTTGCGGTAGAGATGACGGTTCTCCCTTAGTGACAGATTTATTGGCAAATAATACAAAATAATTCAGTAGATTTTCATTTAACTTGATATTAATTTTCTCTAACACACGTTCTCTCTCCTTCTCCTGCTACCTCTATCTCTCACACATTACATGTTTAAATTACGGGATCATTCGCTCTCACTCTAATCCATTCACAGACTCACTTGCACGCTCCCTCACCTAGACTTGCATTGCAAGTTCGACAAACTTTGCAAAGATAAAATCGCCGATTTAGCTCACTCACTCAATCTATAAAGGCACATTCACTTTTTAAAGTGTCCCCACTCACTCTCACTCACGCGTTCTATCTATAATTTGATCAATAGTTCGCACGTTCACCTACTCCACTGAATCACCTCTCAAACGTTCCATCATTTGACTCCTGCAAAAGTAAAATCACTGATTTACCATTCACATCACCAAAGGCTCTTACTCACGTGTCCGCACTCATCCCTCCGTTCTCCAACTCGCTCAATCGTTCACACATGCACACTCCACTGATTCGCTGTCTAACTTGCCCGTCACTTCTATCACTCATTTTCTTTCACATATCGCTTGTTGACAAAGAAATAAAATAGCTTGATATGTCTAACAACTCAATAATTCTTATATCCACAAACAGGATGAAATAAGTATCTATTAATCTTCTCACTCGCTCAATTACGCGTATTAACTGTCTTGTCTCTTCCTTCTCTCATCTACCACTCATTGATCGACTCACTCGTTAGTCCAGCCGTTCATTAATATCTATTTGTCATATTCATTCTCCTAAATCAATTTTTCATGTTTTTTTATTACTATTATTATTTTGTATTATTGCAGGGGATAAAATAGCCCTGTTTGTCAAGTTACCTTGGATTACATCTACGTCAAAAACTGTCCTCGTAGCAACACGTTCTACAATGTGTAATCAGACACGTTTTTGATAGCGACAGTTTATTTTCAGGTTACAAGTATAATAGCGATAAAAATAAACGTGAGTTTACATTCGTTACCAGCAAGATTAGTCGGACCAGGGGTGATAGTTCATCAAAACGCCGATGGTTTACTAAACATTAACGCAGCTTAATTTTTCCTAAATTCCAAAATTTTTCATGATTACATATCCTTTAAGTTTTGGATATACAAACGACTCAATTAACCAATCGTTTATTTTTGGTTGGTAATACGGAAATATTCAGTTGTTGTTTTAGTTTTACTTGTCTTATGTCTGAAGGATGTTCAAAAATTTCTGATCGAGCCGAGCATTGTAAGGTCAAATGCTTTCTACCTCCACCATATCGTTTCCGCAATGGATGTAATCCGTTTTCCCCCGAGATTACGAAGTTGTTAACTTCGTAGCCTCCCCTGGTTCATAGTGATCCGGCCAAATCCACAAGGTTCGATCAATTCGAACCCGCCGACTCGTTGTAAATTATGTGTCTAATGAAAGACGTTTTTTTCTGCAAATACCGGAGGAATTAATTACCGAAGTGACTCTTTAAGTTCAACCAAATAGTCGTAATAAAAACGTTAAACGAATGGAATACTGAGAAATACTTTGAATTTTGATATGAAACCTTTAAAGAAAAACAATTTGTTAGTACATTAAATAGAATTCTTTGTTGCAACATCCCGGTTATTCTAATTTAATAATCCGTTTTTGTAAAAACCTTCTTCTAATGAATATATATATTGGATTAATTACACATTTTTAACTTTTATTTGACAACAACTTTTTTTTACTATAGTAGGTACTTAAGAGCAGATATGAACTGATTAATAATATTAAATACAGATGTAGTTTTAATTAATTATTCTATTTATGTAAGGTCTCGGTTGAGATGAAAAAGCAGTGTCACGAGCGGAATTCGAATCCCTGATCTTTTACTGGATGGGTAATATTTCATAAAACAGACAAAATTTTGTCCAAAGCCTTCGTTGAGATTAATGGTTTGCTCTAACCAGAAGAAGTCACGATAGCTCAAAGTGGAGCAGCAGCGTACTAAACCGAATGCCATGGGCTCGAATCCCGCTGGTAACCCTAACTTTTTCATCTCAACCAAGATCTTACGTAAGTAGAATAATTAATTTAAAGAAGTAATTTGGTCAATTATACCTCTAAACATAAAAGATATAGTTTTAATTTTAATCGAAAAAGTTCAGGTTTTTTAAGATCTTTTGAATAATCATACTTACAACAAACATAAAGATAGATATCAGCCATTTTAGAAAAAGTAAAAATATTTAACATTAAAATTTCAATAAATTTTAAATTATGGGCTGATATAATTTGTTACCAATGCTGGCTTTTGCATATCAACACATAGACAGTTCACGCCAAATCTATAAATTATATTTTTATTTTTTTTATTTTTTAACCTTGTTTACCTTATTTATTTATTTTTTATTTATTTATTTATTTTTATTTTTTTGCCTCATGAACTGTGCATATCTAGCCAGACGGGGTCTACTAGTCGAGAGTCTCTCACGCTAGCCACTCGGCTACCGCCCCCTAAATTGAAAATAAAATCTATCGTTTCGGTTTTTACATACAAACCATACAGTGCAATTTATAATCCGATCTTTTTGTGTCATAATTTTAATATTAAATTAAATACATGAGCCCTCAAAATTAAGAAATAATCCTGTTCGAGATCAATGTGAATGATGATTTTCCTACTGAAAAAACCCCGCAATATTTCACTTGAAATAATATTAGTTAGTTCAATTATACTTTTCTACTAAATTCAACTTCAGTTCAATACGCCGCTACTCTAGCCACTTGAGCTATTGTTATTTCTGGTTAGAGCAAGAGCGTCGTGGGATAGAATCCCGCTCGTGAACTGATTTTTTCACTTCAACCAAGACTTTAAATAAAAAAGCATAATTAATCGACATAATTAAATAGATCACTTATGTCATATATGGATTACCATTGAGATGCGGTCTGGTGTGATGTAGGGTCCAGAAAAACATTTTCTTTTCGTGCCAACGTTTCGATCTTTATTGAGATCATCTTCCGGGCCTGGGATTTACAAACATTGTTTACATTTTACCAATTACTTTTTGCGTGTGGAAAAGTGAATTTATACAATGGAAAATATATTTATTATATATTCAATCAAAGTATTTCTACTCACTCAAAGTATGTCGTGTGTGTAATTGTACCATTCTTCCGTGTTGTACGTTAAATGTAAACAATGTTTATAAATCTCAGGCGCTGAAGATGATCTCAATAAAGATGGAAACGTTGGCAAGATAAAGAAAATGTTTTTCTGAAGCCTACATCACACCAGACCGCATCTAACAATTTCTAAATAATTATCCATTAACGGTCACTAACCACCACATATTTCTACGCGAATATAATTATAGTTAAACTTTTTGTTTAGCGTTTGTCTCCGCACAAGTGTATTTTTTCTTTCCATAATTTATTATGAAGAAAGGATAAATCGACCGCTAGGATATCATTAGTATGCTTGAGAGGTCATCAAAACGAGTAAGTTCGTAACTTATGACAATCTTTCAACCTTTATTGAGATCTTCATCAGAACTCTAGTAATTCGTCACAATATTAAAATTTTGTCTGTGTTGTGTATAATAAGAAGGCTAGTGAATTGAATGCCTTAAACAAGAATAAATAAGCATTAATTATGCCAAAAGCCATCATATTGAGAACTGTGTAGTCAGGTCGAGTGACATGCTTAAATATGAATGATCGTGTTTGATTGTGTAAACAAATGAAAGCAATAAATAAAAAATGTTATAACAATAGTCAAATACATGTTACCCACAACAAATAATCTAACAGACAAGGAGATAATGTCTATTTATCAGAGCAATTGGTTAAATGTGACAGACCAATTTCCCTGCAACACATGTTCATTATTTGTCAAACATGTGCTTAAGTCTTTTTGTATGCATTCTACCGTAAAAGTAAACATACATATTCTTCAAGTCTGTCTTGTTGGAAATAAATATATTATACAGGGTGTTTGGCTACTCGTCCAACTTGCCAAACTTGTGCAGTAGATTCTACATTAAAAACCGAACCAAAAAGTCCTAATTAGCTATGGTCCGAATTTGAACTATTTCGGAGTTATTTTTTTTCTGATTTTGAATATTTAACAAACTTGCTTCAAATAAACAACTCACAATAAACTTGACTCCAAAACTAAAAGGTTGATACCACTGAAAACTACGTTCAATTTCCAATGAAATGTGAACAACACTAAACTTGTAAACGTTCGTGATTTAGTATCGAGAACATTGACAAAATTTTTTTTTCAAAGTTGAAGACTTCCATGGTGATTCTAAAGTACTATTTCCAAACCTAGAAACCTGCAAATTCCAGAAAACGTACTCCATTTAATATCCTTTTTAGTAGTGTAATTTCTTTTTTCATTTTTTTTTTTTTTTCGACGATGAAGAAATTGATGGAGGATAGGAAAAACCCGTGGCTGGCAGATTGATAAGGTGGAAAGGGGAAAAAAAGAAATGCATTGCAAATTGTGCAAGAATGTACTTATTTAGCAACACGACTCCAATTTTGATTAAATGATGTAAGGTGGAAAATAAATAAAAAATATAAATTATTTAACATTTAACTAACATTTAATTATTTAACAATATATATACCATTTAATCAATATTAACAATCCTTTAATAAATCCATTCAAAATTACCTTAAGTTTTGTTTTTCAACTTTTTGGTTCCTTTTGTAATGTGGAATCTACTGGCAAAGTTTGTAACAAAGTTGTAGCCAAACACCTGTATATTATTATATTTATAATAGGGCAGACTTGAACTACTGCAAATACCTGAAAAAAAGACTTAAGCACATGTTTGTGGCTATCATTATAGTATTTTACTTTTACGACCAGTATGTATATTCTATTGTGTTAGTTTTAAACCAATATTAAACATTACTTAGTTCCAACTACGACTACTTCTGGGAAATATAGTTAGTTGTTATTGTAATGCTTTTCAATTATAGGCGTTACTTGGTAGTTGAAATTTTTATGTTGAGTAGCAGTTGGATATTATTTTCATTATTTTACTGCGGTTTTTTTGTGTTTGAATTGAGTGTGATCTCGTTTTGTCGGAGGGCGATAGCTAGCGGCTCGGTCCTCCGATCGCCAACTCTCCCAGAATCAATAGCTTCCTCGTTATTATCTACGCCGTAAATCTCCGTCGGACTCTTTCATTAAAAGCTGTCAAAGTCGAAACAGAGGGCGAGGGAGAGCGAGTAGTGACGTCACGCCGGTTACAAGATCAGTGGGACGGCCTGTAGACGTTGTCAATACCGGGGTCCATGGATTCCTCGGATGGGCGGCGGACGCATGCGCCACGTCTACGCTGCTCCCTCCGGCTACAACTGTATTCCGTGCTGTAGAGGAGGAGCCGTCGAGCCGAGCCGGTCCGGCCTCGCCGCTCCGCACTCACCGCACGCCACTCGCCGCGCGCCTCCTCCGCTCCAGACACTCGCGTACGACGCTCTCCGACATACCAACGCACAAGGTCTGTATGCATGTGATTTTTCCCCGGACGTCTCGCTGTAAATGTACACCCGAAATTTACCCATCACTTTTTTTCACCCCCAGATTTAAACATATCAAACCACAAAAATAAGCCCTCTATTTGTTTATTTTATCTTTCTACATAAAAACATTCTATTTATTAAACTCTTCTTCCTAACTATAATCCTCGTATTGAATGTTTTCACACGATTGTATGAAGGGAGACAGCGACCTCGAGTGGATTCGGTTTAATTGTGGATTTGGTCGTCTCACTATGACGTGATTCGCCATTAAAAAGTTAGGCAACGATATTACATGGGTATTTCACATTTTTTCGGCATTTTTTAATTCTCAATTCATGTACTTCTAAATCATTAAAATAAATTGAACTTGGAAACGTATTTGCATTACTATTTAGTTATTGAATCATGTACATTATTAAAATCGATTTTTTCTTGTAAAAGTTTTACGAAGGATCAGTTTCTTCCTTAATGTAAAAACATCTCTTAAAAATGTAAATATACGTAGGTATTCAATATAACAAGTCTGAACTTTTGTTAACCAGTAAGTTACTGAATATCTGGTTCCTCAGACTTAAAATTTACCACATGTAAACTCGAACTTTGTAGTTTACGAAGGATTAACTTTAAGTTTTATTTTAAAATATCTATAAAAATATAAATATTCATAGGTATTCAATTGTTATTCATCGTGTATATAAATATACGTAGGTACTCAGTGTATAATTTTTGTATACTTGAACTTTCAATTACTTGCATTACTAATTTTAACTGTCAAACACCTGGTCCAAATAACTAAAATCGCTTTTTATCTGTAAAGTGCTAATTGTAATAGTACGTTTGAAATGGGTACAATACTACTGTACTGAATATGATTTAATTGAAGAAATTGTAACGTCTGAGTGGTTATAAATTAAAAACCGGAGGAATACTTTGACGAACAATGTGTAGTCGTGCAATGAAATCTTGATATTAAGCATATGCCAGGGATTGGAGGCTGGATGTTTTCGATCGCTCTTCTCATTTGTTTCATTTCTTAAATGCCATTCAGAACATTTTAGCTGAACAAAATGTCCTTTTTTTTGTATTTTAACGGTTATGTTTTGTAAATCTCATTGTTTAAAATAGTTATTAAACTAATTTGGATCAGAAAAGAGGACGTCGTCGTCGAGGGTAGGTTCATATCTGTACAAACAGTGCTATCTTATCCGCCTCGATAAGAGTTCCACTCGCCTCCAACGACGCGTCTCCTCGTATTTCCAGCATAATTGAATATCCTCCTTTACCATAATTAACCAGACAATGGCAAATTTGAATAGTTTTGAGACTTTCAAAGAGTCTCATAAAATAAGTATAAAATATTTCTACAATTGGTCTGCCCACAAATCGTTTCGAGAATTCGACGGTTCAGTTTCTACCAGTGAGTGCCTTTATAATTTGGTAATAATTGAAACGTACAGTCAGCCAAAATGGACTTGTTAGGAAATCTATTAAAAGCGATACGCCAGACTTATTATTGACTGTTATCCTGTTAGTGGAATAATTTTTCGGATAGAATTGTATACAAAACTGCATTTAATCCCAAGATTCGATACAATGTGATTTGTATACAATCAATTCAAGTAGGAAAACAAGGCCAAACGCGTTCCCTGATAAATTATGTGCCACGAATGTGGACTTTAGTATTCGGTGTGGATCCTTTCTAAAATTGAACCGTGCCGTTTATACGAGAATATAATTGAAAATGTGTGTATTTTTGAAAGAGTGCAGTGTAATTTTTAACTTCGCTAACTTATTTGGATTTGACCCCTATTCCCCCCTTTATCCGGAAGTAAAGTTTCGATAGTACTTAATTTTCTAACACATAAATTCTTTTGTCACACGAATTGGGCGTAAATAGGCTTCACAAGCTTGTCGATTCCTCAGGGAAGGCTTATCGGCAGTAAATCATATCCAAGGGATAGCCTGTAAATTGGTTAAAATTCTTGGACTTGGAAAACTCAGATTTTGCAATTTCGCCCCCTTTTTGAAATTTTAAATCGTTCCTGGGTATACTTTTTTTGTTTGGGTGTTGTTCAGGGTGGTTTTCGAGAGCCGGCCACCCTCTTTGTCCAGTCACCGTACTCCCGGGTTTCCTTTTCCCATTATTCTTAGCAAGGGCTCGTAATGATATTTGTTTTCTACCAATTGCTCACGTGGCCCATGGCAAACACTCCCATCCCTTTCATACTACTACTATTTGACCTGGCCGGTCGTCTGTGAAATCCCGGCTCCCTTTTTTAAGGCCACGTTTTTCATTCAATGCGCCAGACACTTTCGATCCGAGTGATAAAAAAAACGTTCTCTCAGCCCTTGAGCGTCAGCACTTTTATAATTGTATGACTTTACCGGTAATGGTGTTTATTTTTTACAATAGAGAGCTTAGATCCTGGAAATCTGTGTGTGGCATACAACATTTTTCTTTATGATTGAACATGATTTTATATTTAACAAGCTGAACGTTGAATCAATTCATCGTAAAAGGGGGTAGAAAGGGCGAAGGGTCCGAGAGGACACAACCCTGTCTGACTAACAAAAGACCTTTAGGGATCTAGATTTGAAAATACCCAAAAAGCAATTTCATTCAAGAACTTATTTAAAACGACAAAAAAGTTAATAGGAGCATACTAACATTTCAGCCATTTTCAGATATATTGTACTGATTTATGATTTCTAAATTGGTAAAAAATTTTAATTTTTCCTTTTTGTACGTCATAAACCGTTTTAGAATAGATGTTTTTTTATTAAATAGGACTATAAAATTAATCTGTTACCTATTAAGCAAATTCCTGATTATCGTAAGCTATAATAGGAACGTTGTCAACAAGTTTTGCCAACCGGGTCCGTCCAGTCTCGTTCCGTCCTAACCTTTCTATCTGCTTCACCCTTGGACGTGGTATACAGATGATGGCGACAAGCCAAATGTGTTTGACCTACAACAAACAGCAACAAGGTGGACTTTGTCGTTCGATAACCATCAAATATTTAACAGCAATGTACTTTCTGTCTTTCCGTTGACTTTTATTTGAAAAAAAGAAAGATTTTTGAGAAGTGTCTCATCTGTAGAACCGACATTAGATTAAATCTTAAACATCAGTTCAATCTTTGTTTATTGAACTTTTTTATTTAATTTTTTAAATATTTATTTCTGACTAATGGACAGTTCGAATGAATTATTTGAGTTTATTTTTGTAATAGTGTTTTGAGGGTGAAAAATCATACAGTGTGAAACTTTGTTCCGTTTTGTGACCTCATGTAATTTTCTCTCATATTTCGTATGTTTTTCTGTTTGTTGTTTGTTTCTTGTAAAAATTTCAATATTTCTTTGAAATACCATTATTTAAAAAATACAATGTGTACTATTTTTGAGGTTTTGCGCACGAAGGGCTTCTACAGCGTTGTCATGCCGGAACTTTTCAGGAGGGAAATATTCGTCAGAATGTTTTCCCAAAGGGCTTCTGTGAGCAATGTGAAAAATTCCCCGTCCGCATACCTCTTTCTAAAAATACATTTACCTATCTGCATGAAGGATCGTGGTAAACAATGCCCTTCCCCGTGGCTCCCTGTCCGTTATAAATAGCCATCGTTGAAATCTGCAGCCAAACATTTTCCTTGCCTTTGTCATTGACTCCGAATCCGTAGATCTAACTTACCCACTTCGTCAAAAGCCGGAACAAAGGGTGTACGGCCGAATTTTGAATCGGCCCGCCTCCATACATTATTATCTTCTCGTCAATAATCCCCAAAGATAAATGGATCAGATAAATCGCTTAAAGATAGTCGCGGCGAAGGCCGATATTACGAGAAAGTTTTCCTTTTAAGATTATCCGTCTTGGCAAATTGAAGAATGATTGAGACTTCTCCTATTAGGAATTCACTGGACTGATCCGTCGGGGCGGTTATTTTGAAAGCCTCCTTTCAAATCCAATATATTCTCTTACACATCTAAACAATAACTCAATTAGTAAAGGAAATTTCTGTTTAATTAACCCATTTAAAACTAATGAAATGTACAACAGCTTGGAATAAAAGAAAAGTAAAGAATACACTTCAAATCATAGTTCAGATCACACAAATCCTATGACCCCCAAGGTTTGGCATATATGGATCGCATTTTTCAGTCAAATGAACCTTTTTTCAAACAATTGAAACCAGTTTTCAAGCATTGAATCTTTTTTCCAGCAAATGAAACCTTCCCCCAAGTAAATGAAGCTTTCCTTCAAACAACTGAAACCTTTTGCCAAGCAAAAGAAACTTTCTTTCAAACAATTGAAACCAGTTTTCAAGCAATTGAATCTTTTTCCGAAACAAATGAAACCTTTCCCCAAGTAAATGAAACTTTCTTTCCAACAAATGAAACCGTTTGCCAAGCAAATGAACCTTTTTTTCAAACAATTGAAACCAGTTTTCAAGCAATTGAATATTTTTTTCAAGCAAACGAAACCTTTCCCCAAGTAAATGAAACTTTCCTTCAAACAAATGAAACCTTTTGCCAAGCAAAAGGAACTTTTTAAGAACAAGTGAAACCAGTTTTCAAGCAATTGAATCTTTGTCCAAAGCAAATAAAACCTTTTTTTTAATTAAAACATTTTCCCCAATTAAACTTTCGTTCCAAACAAATGAAACCATTTGCAAAGCAAATGAAACTTTTTTTTCAAACAATTGAAACCAGTATTCAAACAATTGAATATTTTTTCCAAGCAAATGTAACCTTCTTCCAAGTAAATTAAACCTTTTTTCAATCAATTGAATCTTTTTCCAAGATTATGAACCTTTCATCAGTCTATTGAAACCTGTATTCAATCAACTGAATCTTCCTTCCAGTCACATGAAACCTTTTTCCAAGCAAATGAAACCTAAAGTCTTAGCCTTATGTAGAGGAATAATAACATTATCATACTAACAATATTTTTATGAAGGAAAATACCTTGTTTTTTATTGATTTTTCTATCTGTAAAACAGTTACAACTGTTAGAATATTGTAAGACTAAAATTGACATGAAAAACATGTTAGAAGAAATCACATTAATGTCTGGGATGGTTGAGTTGAGCTGAGGGACCGAGCTATTGAGATGATAGGAAAAGGATTGATGAAATTTTTTGTAATTGCTTTTCGCTACTCCCGGAACAAAGAGAATATTATGGTCTCGTTGTACGTTGGGGCTTGGTACATAATAAGGAGTGTTAACAATTTTTCTCAGGATTTTCGATTGGAAACTTTGGATGCATTGGGGGTTGGAATGCTTGGTTGACCTCCAGGGTTCGATTTATAGCCTAAAAATAGTCAATTTAATAACAACATATACTGGGTGTTGGCTAGCGTACGACAAATTTCGTCAGGCGCTTCTACTTCCAGCTCATGGACAATTCACTTTTGGAAAGTAAAAAAAAACGCATTGAAAAGAACGTTAACTGAGAAGTCACCCAACATTAAATTTAATTGTTGGGGAAAAAACGAACACTAAATCTTTCGATGTTAAGTTTAAAATTTGTAAAACACTAAATTCGTAACCTCACTGGTACAATTTACAGTAGATTTTGACAAGTTTATTCAAAATGTTTAATAAGCTGTATAGTGGTATACTTTTTCTTTAACTACATTAAACTCAAATGTAGACATTTTATGCATAATGGGGAAAAGAGAGGCGACAGTGTGTACGTACGTTGTAGTCTTTTGAGCAGGACTGATCCTGAGTGATGACAATGATTGATTTTCATTAATTCACAACTAGTCTATTCAAATCACGGCATCTTTGCAGAAGATGTAATTTGAATTGGACATCATTCTATGAAGAGGCCTGTTGTACAGCATCATTAGGAAGTCTACTTTAAGAAGAATTTAATTATATCTGCCAGAAATAGTGAGAATCGGAGCGGCCTTAACTTTTACCCTGGAAAACTCCGTCGATGACTGCAATCTGATAGGCTTCTTTCTGATACCATGTTACCTTCTGGCGGATTCGTACAGTTTTTTAAAAATATTTTCATAAATTTTAACACCGATACCCAGTGGTGTGAAAATTGATCTTTACTATACTTCAAGCGTTTAAAGGCTGAAAATTCTTTAAACTCCACAATGAGAAGTAGTTAATGATCCAATATCAAATTTTCAATTTTATAGTACATGTTATATTTTTCTATGTAAAAAACACAAACTCGTTTATGATTAAGAGCGATAATAAGGATAGAGATCAAACGTAATTTACTAACCCTCTTCACAATAATTAATCTCAAATTGAATTTTAACAGTAATGCAAATAAAAGGTAAACTATTAATGAGTAATTGACCAATTCGTTTATGATTAAGAGCGATAATAGGGAATGGTATCAATCTTGGAAAAGTTTGAGCTTCTCAAAAAATCGTAAATATATGTGATAAATAAATAAAATAAAAACAAAATTCAAAATTTGGTAGTGTAACTTACTGGATTGCTTCCCTGTTGACAGCAAGTATAGGCGGACCAGCGAACAAAAATTTAAACTTATGATCTATATTATTTGACATTTAAGGCAGACATTTTTTTAAGGCTCCTTTTTTTCTAATATGTTAAATATAAAAACATGAAAATTCTAATTTATTGTAATACAAAAAGTGTAAATACTGCAATTTCTCTAAATAACGATGGACCATGTAAGAAATATTGAGACTCCTGAGCAATATTTTGCCTTGAAGTTTCCCTATTGTTTAAAAATAGCGTTGGTTTGAATATAGATCTGATTCGTCATGATTGGAAAAACATGCCGGCTTTAGAATAGACATAGACAATGTTTTAAGACATGTAAAGCCCCGATTATTTTAATGAAATAATCGAAAGTAAAAACAGTTTAGTCAAATTTCAAGTCTTTTGTAGAACGTTTGGCATTTTTTGGTGGCAAAAGCGAATATTGGCAGGACTTTTTCATTACTGAATAATATTTTACATAACGTTTATCATATTTTCGAATTATTTTCAAAACCACACGGAGAGCATGGTGTTAATAATCATATCTTGACATTTCGTAACTCAAGCACTACGCAGTATAAATTCACAAGTTCAACAAAACAGACTGGCTAACATCTATGAATGATCATATGAACATAAAGCGAGACTAAGCGGATCATTACGGAAATTTGGTTGTATGGTAGAACTACAGTTAGTGGAAATTGAAGGTTTGGAACTTAATAACGAAAATTGGCATACCAGAAGGGAACTAGTTGTGAAGTCCTACAGTCTCTAGTTTCATGGATGATGAATGTTCTTCAAATTTAATCCATTGGAGACAAACGTTGAAGAAAAATTTCAAAGTTAAGATTTATTTCATGCAAAACCTTCATTATTGCAAGTATTCTCGTCTTCGTCGCCATTTTATGGAAATGTTTTTCCTCTGTTTATTTGCTTAATTTGCCAAAGGATGTAAGATAAATTGCAGGCCTGATCGTTACTTGAACGCTTTCAGCTATCTAAGTGTGATGTCTGGTTCTCCCAAGGATTAAGGCGTAATAAGAAAATGTGACGACGACTTGTATATTTCGTGACTACTTCACAAGGGTTTATTAAGAGAAATCTTTATCCGTCTCTCCTCCGGCCTCAAAACAACATTGATCAATGGTAAATGGCTGAAAACGGCACTCAGCTAATTCCCACACATTTCTTACTATGAATCGATTTTTCCCTTACTAACTCGAGTTTCTTTGACACAAAGGGCAAGTAAATCAATCAACACCCTTGCAAAGCGGAAGCTACAAAATGAATTTATGAGATGAGAAGAAAAGAATCCACTTTTTATTAACATATCCGGCACTGGCTTTAGTCTTCACCAATGTTCGTAATTAAGGTTTGACCTCGGTTGGATATTAGAGTGGTATGCAATTTACTACAATTTACCGATACAACTAGATTAGATGCCTTTCAGTTGACAACTTTTATTCCATCTTCGGTATTATACCGGCCCGTTCGTTAGGAAGACAGTAAACAACTAATTAAATGTTAACTGATGGGTCATAATAGGAACCAATTACACTTTGTGCCAGTTTCATTACGGATTTTTCTTCCCTGGACCGATATTTGTCTTTATTTATTGAGGATCTGGTCTCAGATGGTATTATGAACTAGAACCCCCCCCCCCAACATGATGACAAAATTCAAAGAAGTTAAAAAATTAAGGATGGCATTTGTCCTCAGGTCAGATTCCGACAATCATTTTCACCATTTTCTATAATCACCTTCACTGTATATTAGTAGTTGAACGTGGTTCACTCACTGTATTGTTGTTTCAGTACTTGTAACTATAATCCATTTCAGTTTTAGCGGTCAGTTGACCAAGTTACTTCTTTCAATTCATTATTCTTTTTATGTAATGTCTGAGATTTTTTTAAATGGCAAAAAGAGGGAAAATTGGAACGGTTGTAAGTTGAGAATAGGATTGGTGTCCGAGTGGATCGAATTCACGATAGCCCAAGTGGTAGAACAAGGGCGTATTTAGCCAAAGTCCTGTGTTCGAAACCCGCTCGTGAGACTGACTTTTTTATCTCAACCAAGATCTTACATAAAAAGAAAATTAATTGAAAGAATTAACTATAATAATATTAAAAGATAATCTATTTATTAATTATTTGTTAAAACTGGCAGAACAAATATAATAAGTAACTATTTGTTATTTTAAACTATATGTGTTACGAAAGTGCCAAATGCTGCTAGTGGTTTTATCAAGATTGATCATTCGTTCAGCACATGTTAGTGTTTATCTATATCTTATATCCATTAACCATTTTCACCTTTTGGGTGGTAGCATCGATTTACATTCTACTTTTGTCCTGACGATAATTAAACTGGATTTGAATTTTAACAATAATATAAATATCATGTTATATGGTATTTTAAAACTTGTACAACTATAGAAATGAAAATTCTGCAATTGGTTTGGAATTGCATCACCTAGTCCGCCATGACACTCTTTCGTTTCTATTCAGTAAAATTGTAATATTTTTACAACAGATACAGTTTGAATCCTTCCAGCATCATCACGAGGTCTCCCTTATTTTTCAACACTATGCCTTCTGCACCATGTTCACAGAAGACTTTAATTATTTCTCCCTCAAGTAGTGAGAATAGTAGTGGGCTTAACTTTTTGCCCTGCAAAACCCCTTTAGTTACATCACTCAGATCTGATAGACTACTTTCTGATTCTGTACTAATTCTGGCGAATTCATACACTTTTTAAAATATTTTGATAAGTGATCCCTTATTCCGCATGTTAAGAAATTACTTTTTACTACACTTGTAGGTGTTAAAGGCTCAAAATTTAATTATATCTGCAACAAATAGTGAGAAGAGGAGTGGACTTAACTTTTACTCTTCTGTTCCCTTCCTTCTGATTCTGTACTAATTCTCGATGTTCTGAAAATTGCTTTTTACTTAGTTACTTTACTTATTTTGGCGTTTAAAGGCTAAAAATTCTTTAAAATCAACACGTGAAAAATACGAAGTTGTTAACAATCCACTATGAGTTTTTCTACATCAAATTTTGAATTTTATGGTAACTGTTCCATTTTTCGGGGAAAAAATTAATATCTATAATAGGGATAGGGATCAAACCTAATTTACTAACCCTCTTCACAATACTTAAACTCAAATTGAATTTTGACAGTAATGCAAATAAAAGGTAAACTATTAATGAGTAATTCCGTAATACCGGCAAGCTGTTTATAACAAGTCACTAATTGGCATTTTAAAACGTGTTCGTCTATCGAAACGAAAGGAAAATTCTTCATTTCGATTGAAATAACACCGTACCGTCCGTGGCGTCTTGCTTTATAGTAGAAGCTTTAGTTTCGATTTCTGAATCTCCATTACTCCATTAACCAACTGCACCATTTTCAATAGTAATTGAAAAATATAACTAATATCATTTCACATCAAAGTAGGCCTCCAGTTATAGTAATTTTCATTGTCGTATGCGCTAATAAACTGGCTGCGTTAAAGTCCTTGGTACTTGTTAGTAAATGTAAGATTGATTAACTTTTTAATAATATTATTTGGCATATTTGTCTTCTGCATACAGTGGAATTATAATACTTATTTATTAAACACAGATTAAATACATGCAATAGATTATAAAGATACATCAGTATTTACAGATTGGAATATTCTATTCCGGAGGTTGACATGTAGATGTAGATATATTCAGGGTGTGTAATATACTGTGCTCTTTAGGTTCAGTTTACCCCCGTTCAATGCTTATAGCACACCGGTGAGTCGTATTTCATTAAGGAACTTGATTTGTACGCCCGGTTTCAGTGGTTGAATTTCTTCTATAGTCTCAGTATGTCCCAAAGCATTACCTACTGCGGGCAGGTGTAGCGCCATAGTTTGTTAATAGGTGTGTTGTGTCTCCTCTACTTGTGTCTGTCAATTCATTTCCTTGTTTTCTTCCCTTCTCTTGTTCGTTTGGCTATTATAATTGAAGATGTTTCACGTATAAATGTTCTCTATCTGATATACAGTTGTATTTTTTCCCCATTCTAGGGCCTTCTATTTTGTCGTTGACTCAGCTTGATTGTTGGAACAAAATTCAGCCGAAATTTCTTTTAATGTACAATTTTGTCTTCTCTGTTAAACAGCACATAAGCGCATCCAACACTTCCTTGAATTTTGCTTCTCCGTGAATATTATATAAGTCGTATTCTTCCACAGGTTCTTTGGCCATGGTACTTTTACTGGATGGATCCATTCTTTCTTCGGAACAGGGCCCTCTACTTCGCTGTTGGCTTCCATATTTAGAGAAGAATAATCTCGTGTAAAAACCAATTTTTTCGCCCTTACGTACACCGGGGTCATATTGGTTATAGCACATGCAGTTTCTTAAGATGTGGTCCTACATCTTTCAATTACTCTTAAGGCCATTAATCTCTGCACGTACACAATTCTTTCCTGTTGTAGCCGACTTTTAATGCTTTCATCCATGCTGGAACAGTGGAACGTATCCAGCGTATATAATTTTGAGGATTTCATTTCCCAAGTCCCAATACAATTTGGCAGTTACCGAAAGGCGGTTTAAATATCCGAAGGCCCGAATTATTCTTTGGTATACATTGCACGTATATTAGGCAAAATGAACATATATAGAGAGAGAAAGTAAGTGAAATCGATATATAGAATATACACTGATAGACAGCAAATTCCTTCCACTTGTAATATAATATAATTTGTATGTATTTTTATATATGAATCAAAGTTTCACGGTTGTTAACGTTTACTAATTGAGCCTGTTTGAAAAAGCACAAAAAAAAACACACATTGCTAAGGAAAATATATAAATAAAAGATGGATTATTAAAATTTGTTTCAATTTCGTTTTATATTTTGAATTGACATTTCAATATTGCGCATTTCCTGCACTTGTCTTAGTTACATCAAGAAGACGCCTCGGCATACTTTCTACCAGTCTGGAAATGTTTCTTCTTATAGAAGGTTAGCCCATTCTTCACGAAGAGCCCTTTCAAGATCGTGAAGTGTATTGGAAGTGATGGACGTGTTTTTGAGGTTATCCCATAAATGTTCGATGGAGTTCAAGTCTGGAGGACTGGCGAACCAACTTTGTGCAACTCTCCATTGAAATTCTCGCCCCCACCATCATTATGCTACGTTGAAAAGGTCGACTCTGGGGAAAAATACAAGTTTCGTACCTTTCATTTCGTCTTTTCCACACTCTTTCACGCCCATTTAGTGATCGAAAAGCAATTCTACACTCATCTGTAAAAAGTACAGCAGAGCAATCGTCCAAAGACCAATGGCTGCGTTCTCGAGCAAATACGATGTCTGTGTTCTGGGCAATTCTGGTCCTCTTACGGGGTCATACTGATTTAATCTTCTTGGAGCAGTGCGTTCAGAAATTTGGACACCTCGATCTTCCTGGACCTGATGAATTGCGTGAACAACAGTAAGGAGTCCAGTTTCTCAAAATTCTCAAAGTCAGAAAACGGTCATCCTGTCGCCCTGTTACCCTATGCCGTCCAGAACCGAAGCCTTCTATGGTAGGGCCCAGTATATCGTAAACGTCTAACAGCGCCTCAGAGTGTTTCGTAGGGAAGTCTGATGTCAATAGCCACTCTTGAAATGTCTTGGGACAAACATTTTCTAGCCCATAAAAAGTAAACAAAGAGTAATGTATTGGATAAAGGATTAAAGATATGTACCTCTAATAGATATTCCAAATTTTAAACATAGTATAAACAAATTATTGTAAAAAACAATGATTTTAAGTAATAACTGAATTTTATTTATCGAGAAAATGATAAAAAATCAATTGTGCGGACTTTTTACCTGTCAATATACATACAGAGAGAAAGATTTTGTGTGATAAAGTCAGAAAGAGAGAGAGCGCGCGCGCGAGAGAGAGAGAGAGAGAGAGAGAGAGAGAGAGAGAGAGACAGACAGAGAGACAGAGACAGAGACAGATTAAAAAGTGAACAACGTTCTTGCTATAGTATATCGTATATTTGGTTCTCAGCTAATAATTTTGTTCTTATCTCCTGAATTTCATTGTAATGTTGTGTATGATTTGTGGGACCATTTGATGACTCATGCTTTTTGCAATTAGCTTTTTTTCTCGAAACGGATCGTCGTCAGAGCTATTATAAATCTCATAAACGTTAGACGAAGAAGAATTCCATTATGCATGTGTTTAACACATGTCTGGCCAAAACAGGGGAGTCGTCATCAGTCACTCCCTATCATTCTCTCTCTCTCTCTCTCACTCACTCTCACTCACTCTCACTCTCGCCCCCATTATTTCTTTCCTTTCGGAAATATTTAGTTTTGAGCCGTTTAAAAAAGGAAGACTTTCTTCGGAGGTCAGTCTTATCCCATGAAATTAATAATTCAATTATGAGTTGTGAGCTGGGGCGTAAAGATTTATTCCTGGGGAAAATCTGGGAGGGTCCTTCCCGAATTACGTTCACGTGTATAGCATAAATTTAACAGGCAGACGTATTATTGCAAACCGACATTTATCACGCTCTCCTGTAGAAACTGTCCAAAAGGAAGACATAAAAAGGGTCACCCTCAGCGATAGTAGGAATTTTCCTAATGGTGGCAGAAAGGGCGGCCCTGCAAGGTAGTGGGGAACGGCTTTGCGCCCTCGTATACCCTGCATTTATTCCACGGGCCAGATGTCGCTACCATCCAATACTTTAATTTACTAGTTAAGTGGGGAGATCTCATGAGAAATGATCCAGATAGTGCTACACATCTAGATTTACTACCCCATTATTCATGTAAATATGTAATATAAATCTATTTTTTAACCACTTCTTTACGAATAGTTTTAAAACTGTGTAAAGCCTTAAAGTAAAGCTAGAAAACTTGGATATGTAAGGATTTCAGCATTAGATATAAAACAGAAAGAGTTATACATATGTACATTGGTTAGCGATAAATCTGTATAGTAATATTGTATTTCGTGGTCTGTTGACCAAATTACTACTTTCAAGTCAACCCACGAAAAATGGCAAAAACAAAATAAAATTAGAAAGGTTGTAGGTTGAGGAGGTGATTGGTGTCCAAGTGAATCGAAGTTACGATAGCACAAGTGGTAGGGTAGCAGCGTATTCAGCCGAAGGTCGTGGGTTCGAATCCCGCTCGTGAGACCTTTTCATTTCAAACAAAACCTTACATAAAAAGATTAATCCGTATAGTATTGCGCTGGTTTAATTCTTGGCAGGCGTATAGAAACAATTGCCCACTACGATATAGTCAATCCTTGACCTGTATCACATTTCAATTTATTTCATATTGACAATGTTGTGATTCAGTTTTCATGATTAGGCCTACAGTGAAAATAAAATAGGGTCTCCACGAATAGAGACAGGGGGTCTGGAGATGAACAAGTTCATTCCGGGTAGATGAGAGACCGAAAGACGCGTTTCATCCTGAAAAGAATTTAAAAATGTTGGAATCCCGAAAACGAGTGCTTTGGTCCATAACGGATTGGATTGTCCAGTGACCTAACTTTATAACCCGCCGTTGCACAGGGGGATAATAATAATTTTGAAAATAATATATATAATCTCATCTGAATTGGAAAGGCGCTTCCGTTGATTTCATTGGTATATGTTGTGTTAGCATACTCTTACCTCTGAATTTTAGTAATTATTTTTAAGAACAAAATGATTGTCGTTTTAGTGGTATTTTAAATATACATCTGATTCAAAAAGGCCGAACATAAGAATAAACATAATTCATTATACAGCAAAATCATCGCAATTAATACTGAACAATAAGAAATTTACAATAGAAAACCGAACTTACTGAACCAATCTTTTACTTTTTAAAATTCAGAATTTTAATAAGTGCAATTGGCAAAACAGCAGCACTACGTACCACGTATAATTTAAATCACCTGATGAATGAAATCTACTTTAGCCACTTGAGCTATTGGTTAGACAAGTACTTTTTCATCTTAACCAAGATCTAAGATTAAAATTAAAATAATTATTAGGCCAATTATGATGGCTAAATGCAACTAAATCTTGGACTAACAAATATTACAGGCAAGCCACCGGAAAAATAACTATTACTTTTTTAGTAAAGAAATAAAAAGTATCACGTGTTAAATCCAGCCGAATACTTTTCTCCAAGTGTTTCGATCTTTCCTTCAAGTAACTACAAAGATCAACCGATATAATAATTAGATAATAACAATAATGATAATCAAATGAAATTTAAATTCTTTTGGCGTGCCCAGAAATGAGAATGCACTTACCACAAAGCAGAAGACACCGTCGTAACAAGTCATCTCTCTTCTATACAAGCTTAATTTTTGTTACAAAAACTACATATAAAAAATTGAAAAATGAAGCAAACTTTGGAAAATAAAGTTTAACTCCTCAAGGCTACAGCAATCACCTTTTCCCTCCTCCGTAAGGCTTTCCTCGCATATACTTGTAGATCCTGTCCCTCAATCCGAAAAAGTTTACTATTTAGGACTTACATTTGATATAAGACTAACTCGAAATCACACACGATTGAAAAAACAGGCAGTCAACAAATGCTTTATCACCTACTCAATTGACAATGCAAAATACACCTACTCAAAATAATTTCAACCATAACTACTTAAACCTATTTGGATGTACTGGTGTCAATCTTATGGACTGTCCAAATATTCCAATAGTCAAAGATTACAAAGTTTTCAATCCAAAATTGTAAGACTAAGAGTTTCTACCCGTTTTTTACATAAATAATTACACTCTTTAGAGGCTCTTGCGAGTCAAAAGTACGAGCGATGTATGGCCAACAGAGAACTGAGCGCGAGGAATCGTCCTAACCTGAATAAGGATTTGCCATGCGCGGTTGACACACGGGCACCTGTTCGGGCTTTGACCCTTCTGCAGAGAAAGATTGTTCGATGTTTCCCATATAATAGGGGTGTGATATGCCTTGGCTCCTTACAGAGAGCTTGTAGGGCTGCAGCCAGATTTAAGAATGGTTCGTAGACACGGTAGCGAGTTTCAGGGTCCCCTGTTCCGCTTTTTAGAGAACTAGGGATTTTTTAATTGTATATAACCCTCAACATAAGTATGAGTGTGTTTTGTATGAGTAAGTGTATTTATTAGAGTAATGGGGAAGTGCTGATGGTGAAATAACATCCCCATCTTCCCTCGAACTGTGTACGTGAGTTGGTGTATTTTTATTAATTTATAAAAGTATTATTTATATTTATTAATTTAAAAAATACTCCATCAACTCCAATCAGATTAGTTTGCCGATGGAGGAATATTTAGTAGTCCTTCTTCTAAATAGAAGGAATGTAAGGAAGTATATAGGTGTAAAAATATTTATTTGTGTGAATCCGTATTGAATGAGTATTGTTTTCGCCTGGGCTCGGGCTGAAATGACCGGGTTGTCGGATCCCCCCCCCAAAAAAAAATTAAATAAATAAATAAAAATAACACTCTTCACAGAGATCTTTCGAGCGAAAAGTTTTTTTCATCCATCAGAATATACAATATTACAGAGTTTCATGGTAAAATACAAAATCACACCAATACGATTATTTTATTCTCTACCATACAGCCTAAGCGACTGAAAAGAATATGTGTAATAGATATATTAAATGATTAAAATAATTTCATTACTCCAGAGCGGCTGCCAATGAGTAGCTTCCTTTATAACTCCCGTATTGGCACAATCATAAATTGAATTCCAATCTGCTGGTTGTGCATAATACATATACACTTGATAAAAATAAATGAATAAAAGAATTAATTTACAACCTGTTTAGCACGAACAGTTTGAATGAAGTCTGGTATTTTCGAAATTGACCATTACGTCATTGTTGGAGGTTTTTTCGCTAAATGGTTCTGGAAATAAATTATTAATGTGACCGACGAGCTTAATTATACTATGGCAATGTTGTGTTTTCTGATAGCTACCCAGAAAATGTATTGTTCGGTAAACAGTATTAATTAAAATTGACAATTTGCTAATAAAAACTTTTCGGAAAACTCAGAAAATATGGACGAGTTATTTGCTATCCTAACGCGATTAATTCACTAGAAATGTACAATTTTTGTAATTTACCTGATAATAAACAATTTTCATCGTATTAAAATAGATTATTGTTATTTGTTATTGTTATTACACATTGGTTTTAATGATGTTACCAATTTATTTAAAATTTCGGCGTCAAAGTTGCTGGATTTAGGGAAAGGATCAATAGTGACCGGGTGTGGCCAAGAGCAACAATTTGATCATGTGATACATGTCCCTAAGGACAGACCGTATAGCAGATAATAAAAGGCTCTCATTCCGATACATTTTCCGAGTGGCGTTAAACAATATTTGTCCCGTGTTCCCGAAGTTTAGTCGTACGGTTTTGACATGCGTCGTCCCACTTTTTTTCCGCCATACAATGGGAGAATATTCGAACCAGAATTATCCGCTGCTGTTGTTTCGACTGAGGTCGGAGTGCGAATAGGTGTTGATAATATAAAGTTGGGAAGGTAACAAGTTAGGCCGTCGTCGGAAGGTAAAGCCCTCCAAGCCGACCAACTTCGAAAAGGACCGCAAACAGAGTAATACTATTTTGGCGAATAACTTGAAGAGGAAACAACATGAAGTAGGGAAACGACCCGCCCCATCCCCTAACCAAATACCGCACAACTCCCTTTCTATTATTCCTTAACACTCTTCTTCACAAGGGTTTTATTTAAATAAAACACTTTTGTTGTTCACTTCCACCCCAAAGCCCTTTTACCAGCCCTCTAATTTGAATTTTATTTTACTTCGTGCCATTTATGAGAATTGCAACTGTATACACAAATGTAATACAGCAAAAGTCCATTCCGCTGCATTATTTCTAACTTTCGGATTTAAACTTTTACGATAAGTGCGTACCCATATTTCTAATAGAAAAATTCAAAAAGCTCATGTAAAGAATGATCAAACTGTTCTGTTTTATTTATTTAAACTTGTAAGTGTTAGTACGTACGTAGTTCAGTAAATAACGTAGAATTATTCTATCCTAATGACTTGGAGGATTAACGGATTCGCCTTGAAAGAGGCTTCATTGATTAGTGAACATTATAAAAAATACGTAATTTTTTAAAAACGCTGCTATTCAATAATAAAAGATTAGTCAATAATAATTTATGTTGTTTATATAAATTACAATTTAAAAAAGCTTAATTAATCTTAACTACGATATCCAAATGAGCCTGCAAAAGTAAAAAAATGCATGTACTTATATGTCTATTTTTAAGGAAGTTACTATTATTAGTTATTATTATTATTAGAATAATAATTAGAAGTTATTATTTTTTTTTGTATTTATTGAATCCATCGGTTAGGGTTTAGATAATGAGCTTCACCTGAATTTAAATAATCCTATTATAAATGCAGTTGCTTTTTCTCAAGATATATTTCAAGTTAAAGTTCAAAAAAAAAATATATAATTTTTTTACTTTTGTTTTTATTAAAATTATACAATACGTTCTAACTGCTATATATTCCTATAATAAATAGGCCCTAACAATAACGATATAATCATCATTAGGATAGAAAATAGAAGAATATCATTCAGGTTGTGTAATATACTGGGCTGTTTCAGAGCTATCATGGTATCCCCCGTTCTATACTTAAAATACACAGGTGATGAAGAAACTACGTTTACTAAACGACGGATACTTTGTACATCCCAAAACCCCTGCGGGAAAATAATGCGCCAAAGTTCATTATCAAACGGTGTCTCCTTTGCTTTTTTGCATAATCTGCACATAGAGAGTTGTTATAATAATCTTCTACACATGTCCAATCAGTCTGCCGTGTTCCGTCAATAATCCTGTTAGGTTTCGACGTTGTTGTTCGCTTTTAAAGCAAATTCGACCTCTGTAGTTTTGGACATGTCGTTCGTTTACTGCTCTGTCTATCAGACGCGTTTCGCCATGTTCAGTGAGCTTGTGAGTATGAGCAACATTTATGAAAAGATGAACGAATCTGGATGAAGGGAACAACCACACTACAGGTTATTTCTCCTCAGACTTCAAGAAGAAATCTTAGTAAAGAATTTAATTGGTTGGTTTCATAAATTAATTAGGTTCAAATTTCTTAAAATGTTTGGACATTTTGTGAAATTAAAATGGTCAGTCTGTGAGTAGTTCAAGTTAACATCGTCCTCCAATCGTCGTTGTCCATTTGCCGTATGTTCCAGCTAGTTGCGTTTCGACATTTCGCCAACTTTTTAATTATTGATGTGTGTAGGATGCCATATCTACTCATCCGTTCGGTTAGTGAGGATCCTCATGGCGGATAAAATTGTCGAGGGGTGTCAAGTTGGAAAATTGATTAATACGTGCCTATTTCCCAGCGGGCCGGTCTTTAAACGTACGCGTCAGTGAGGCTCTGTCGTACATCGGCCCTGTTGTTAATCAGGGTTGGAATCCCCCGAAGCAAACAACATTAATTGTCCCCCCATATCCAATTCCTCTGTTCCTCACACATGCGGGTACATGGCCGCCACCTTTTGTGAAAAACGGCCCTTCTTATAATTCGGCTGAAACCAGGAACACTCGCCTCTCGATTTAAATCCCTTTAGCTAATCCGAATAAATTCGTTTTTAACTATTTAACGAACTGTGAAAACCGCCCTTTTCAACCCTTTCCGGCTCCGCCGACATGCCCTTTTTGTTCTAGTCACATAATTTTAATTAAATTAAGCTGTAGTGTACCAAGCTTTACTTACCACGAGTTATAAATAACTTTGCACTTTTAACTTGAACTTTTTATCTTCTTTTTATACAAAAAATTTTTATCCAATACACTCCTTCAAAGCTCTTTTAAGTTTGCCTTTTGCATTTCATATCAAAAGCAGTAAGTATATCAGCGGGACAGGTTCTTCTACGATAAAATAATGGAAAACGCACAGATCATTTTTTGCTATCTCGGCCACATAAAAATTTTTCAATCGCTTTTATTTTGCAACTCAAGTCCTACTATTATATAAAAAAAATTTGTATGTATAAAAAATGTTTGTTTGAAAGATAATCGCTGCTGTTATTTTTCATATAATCGCACTATGTGCAACATTTTTCCATATAATTCAAAAATAAACAGTACAGATCTTTGACGCCACAACCATTTAAAGTTTTTCAACGGCGTGTACTTTATATAAACGCCTTTACTGGATGGAGTTCAAGCTCTATTATTTTCATTGTCGAACAGAAATTTAAAAATTTACACGTTGCTGATGATAAAGGCGGTATTATTGTACAATCCATATGATCATCCTCACAGCTTCTCGGTTATGAGCGAGCCTTCGACCAATTCTAAAAAGTACTGAGCCTAAGCCTAAGCCTAATTTAAAACACTCAATAAACTTGATCGTTATAAAATTGTAATTTTGTTGTCTGATGAAATAGTGCGATAAGAGGCGGTGTATAAATGAACGAACATTTCATAAAAGTTCAGATGTTAAAGTTAAAGAAAGTTTTTTCTTATCTTTTATATGTTCCGGACAAGTCTTGGGTTCGCCGCATATTGTACATCATCAGGAAGGTGAGGAGAAGGTGAAATTTAAAGTCGAGTATTAATTTCCGGTGATGTTCGCCGGTTTCAATGAAATGGCCGTCGTTTCCGTGATGATCCCGTTCCATTGTATTTCATTGTATTTGAAAAGAAAATCCGGTACGTGACTCGGCGGACTTTGCAGGAGGTGGACTTAACACAAAACGATCGGCATTTCACGGTTCACAACTAAGCCCCGCCCTTTGAACATCGGACTTTTCATACCAGATGTGAAACATGACAAACTTAAAGCTCCTATTGTAATTTCTGGGGGGAAAAGTTTACTAAAAATAAGTACAGGCTAGAACCAAGTTGGAATTTTTGCAATTTTAGTATAAATTGGCTTTATTTAATTTTTAATGACATTCTTATTAATTTTTAGTGGCTAAATTCACCATATTTGTACCATTACTTGCCAACTTGTTTAATATAATAGCAGGGGTGTTATTAAAAAGTCTGTTTTCGTTTTTTGATAGGGTGGGCTTTAAGATAATTAATGAACTTAACACCTGTGCGCATGGGAAAGGGGTCAGGCAGAATTGATTGTCTCGCTAAATTAATTCTTTCAGCCATCCACCCATTGTCGATTATTAACCGATTTTTTTTTTCATTTCCGTCTGTGCACTGGGTTTGATGGAAATACTTCCTGGATAAGAGGAAAGAGCCCTCTATAAATTAACCATTAATATTATTATTAAGACTTAAATGTCAATTACATATACGCCAACCTAGCACAGCTCGTGCTATGTCTTTATCGAGTAAATGTTTCAGATTAACTTGATAAACCCCTGCTGAAATACGACCCCAAGATATCAAAAAATTATTTTCTTAAGGTAATTGTGCCAAAAAAGTTATCATAATTTTAATTACAGTTCTTCTCAATTTTGTCTCACTTTCCTGTCCCTTTTGAAAGGCATTCCGACGCAAAGATTTACAGGGGAAGTTTTTACTTTTTTTCCCCCAATAATATCACCCCGCCCAGCCGAACTGATGAAACGTTTTACGAAATTCCACAACTTCTGCTTTAACGGCGGACTTGCTAAAATGTAGGGAGGGTTCATGAACCGCCAGAAATCGATAACTTCTCGGTAAAGATCAGCTATTCCGGAGGGATCCTTGGTTACGAGTCAGAATTACTCCCCCAATTTTAACGCCGACCATTTGCAAATTTTTGGGGACTTTTTTTAACTCCTCTTAATTAAGTACAAATTATTTCACTGGGAAATTGCTTCTCACTACATTTATTACTGTTACAAAAGTAATTAAATTTAAATATCCGTGAAATTGCAAATGGTTTACATTAAACAGTCAAACAGCCTTGAACCCGTTATTTTTTAAATTGCTTTTACTTCAATAAAACTACTATTTAAAGAGGGGAAAAAATTTACCCAGCCACAAACTATTAAAGTGCAAAATAAGCAAAACAAGTGAGTTGAAGACTAGAAGTAGATTTGTATAAAATACCATGTAAACCTCGTTTGACATGGCAGGCTTAGTTCTCTTTACTTTTTAAATGATATATCGTAAAAGATCATCCAATTTATTGATTAAAAAACAAATTCTCAAGTTCAAAATTATAAACGACATTTTCAAACTCAAAAACTTAGATTAAGAGAATTTAAACGTGTTTTCTATGAGGACCAGTTGTTTTTTTTTTATTTTATATTTTTGAAATGTAGGTATAGCTGTCTTGTCAATATTAGGGAGGTTTTGCTTAACGTTAGCATAAACTACAACGCTAAAGTGCCCATACTATCTGAAATAGCGTCCTACTTTTTTTTTTTTTTTTTGTTAAAATAACGTGCTTGTTAACGTGGGCGGTAAAGTAAACAAAATAGTTTTTGTTGGAGAATTAAAAAATAAGAATACTCTATATCTAGAGTATAGTACTATGGTTTATTTTAAAATTCGTAGAAGGTTCAGTCCCGACTCCTAAGAACATACGCACATTTGTTTTTCAACATTAAAATATTTTGCTGTTTATTTACATTCAAGCAAGAATGACTCCTATAAACAAAGCAAACTTTTACAGCTTTATTTCAATAAAGCCACTGTATTCCTGTAAAACAGACCCTTTGGCAGAAGCGTTTAAATACAATTTAAAACCGAAATTGTAGGGGACTGGTATAGAATGTGCTTACAATGAGTATGTATATGGTTAACTGACTGCACAGTAATAGATTAGTTTTCCCAAAATAGTTAAGCTAAGATTGAAATTGTTTTTGACACTTTTGTCCTCAATTTCAACTGAACTTATCTCTCCAGAAACTTGGCGCTAGCGATAAAAATAGTTTCAACGTTATTTATTGTGCAATAGTATTAAATGATACCCGATTTATCACACTAAAATTGATGGTAAAAAAGTCATTATTTTCGCGTTAGACTTTGACTAAAAAATATTACACATCAATCCTAGCGGGTGAAAAAATATGGTGCAATTAAACTTGCTCAAAATTTTGTTCAATTATTGGGCAAACGTCAATATCAACCCTTAACCTTCAAAAATATTGAGCAATTCGTAATATCTTGCAATATAAATTGATCGTCGTCTTGACCCCGCCTTAAATAAAACTGTGACTTTGAAATGACGGAATCATGCAAAATGTCTATTATAGTGTAAACTTGTATGTTCGAAAGGAAAAATCTTCAAATTGCAAAAACAAGCAAAAAAAGAAATTGAAAACTAAGCAGAATTTTATTTAAATAAAAGTATAACCATGTATATCTCCTTTGGCTTAGCAGGCTCTGTTAGATTTACTGTTGAAATAATATTTCGTAAAATATTACCAACCAATTTATTCGTTACAAAGCACGTTCCAATAATCACAAAAAAAAATTATTTTTTCAAACTAGATAAGAAAAAAAATTGGTAGTTGATCTAGTTAAAAACATGGAAACAATAATAACCATTTATATGTTTGTGTCTGTTATCATTTTTTATTGTTTCCATGTGTTTAACTAAGTATGACCACCAATAAAATGAACACAAACTATTGGAAGAAAATGCAGATACAACTACAAAATAAATTAGGTTCGTAAATTTACATGTTTTTTTAAACTGTTTTCTATGAGAATTTATTTTTCTTTTGTGAATTCTAGGCACAGCTGTCTCGTCATTCAGCTATTCCCGTCAGTATTGTACACGGGGGCTGAACCCTTAATGAAAGGTCTCAGCCCACTTCCATTGTTTCTCTTAACATTTTTCCTTCTCCTTGGCCAACTTTTCATAACGGGAACGAAAATTTCGCCCTTTTAAATGCAAATTCGGCCAATGTTTGTAATCAATTCGATTGCCCGTTGTTTTTAGTCACGCGATCAAAACATTCTCTTAGTAATATTTGTTTTGTTTTTTTAAATTTATTATTGTCTAAACCAAGTTGGTCAGCGTTTTATTTTAGTTGATCTACTACACCTAACAGTTGTCTTGATCTCACAACTACAATATAACATCATACTTAAATGGTTAAAAAAGTTGTATTCTACTTTATTTAGCCCAGTTCCAATTGTATACATTTATCGTTATAATAAAAATAGTTACAAATTACCATTATATGTTTGCTTGGAAGTTAATACTTTTGAGGTTTTGTGGATGAATTTCGCCTGCAGACATGCGTTTAAATCGTATTACTGTACAATTGGGTTATTATTGTTGAATAATTAATTAATTCAGAAGGCCAGGCAAAATTACTTTTTTTATCTTTGTCGAAAAGTACTCCGAACAATGTGATTTTGATAATTATACTAAACGTCAGGATATAGGAATGCGAGAGCACCTGGGTATAATAGACCCATTTACCAACTTGGCTTCCAGTACTGAAGTCTAAAAAACGAATATAGGCATGGGAGATGAATCCCAACTGGCTTAAATTTAAGTAAATACGCTCTAGTTTTCAGTCTGAAATTAAAGTAATTGAACACTGCCAGAAAAATAAAAAGGCTAGGAACACATTCCAGAACTTCATTTTTTCTGACAGTCAGGCTTCTCTTAAGACCTCATGCTAGATAAAGGTAAAAACCGTAATGAATCGAAGCCCTAGCAGAAGTGAGTGATATCCATGACCTGACCCAAAATGGGCATGTTGATCAAAATAGGAACCAGTATATATTTTCTAAGCCTTGAACCCTACTGTGGCCTAACATCTGGCCACATAATAGAAAAAATCCAATGGCTCAGCAATGAGTTCAAATCCTGATGGAACTGCAGACTATCGCCGACTTGATCCTTAGCCAAATGGTAGAAACAGAGATCGCCTGAACCCCACTATGGCTTAGCGTCATGCCACAAAAGAAGTCTTAAATCTTAAAATGGATCCTTAAAGAGTGCAAAACCTGGTGGAACAATACCCAGGCATGAGACATCGAAGAGATTCATAGAAGAGCCATCAAAAAGACTTACAAATTACTGGAAGATAACCGCAACAGAACTAGGATTCTACTTGGACTCTTGACAGCGCTTTCTGAGAAGACACATGCACCTGATAAGAGTACAGATAGAAAAGATACTGTGCAGTTACTGCCAGGGAGAAGGACAGACCGCAGACGTTTTTTGTGACGGTCAAAGTAGGTGTACATGCTTGGAACTAAGGTAGGAAAAGCCGGTGGCAAGGTTATTGAGGTCAGTTAACAACCTGAAGCAGCCAGTGAGTTATGAAATTAGAGGTGCATATTAGATCTACTCAGGACAAGGTACAGAAGGCCTTGAGGCCACCTCTTGTATTCCTATCCTTCCCGCTCATAAATCTTTTTTTCGATAATACACATGGTGACTTTTATATATTCTGTTGTGTTTTTGCTCTCTGAACTGCTGTGCGACGTTTTCGTAAAAGATTTCTCCCCAAATATTTGACAAATTTACATTTACTTAAGTTTGACAAAAGTGTATACTATTTTAATAATAATGAAAGTCGAAATATTACTCTATTCGAGGAGGTAAGATTTACTTATAATATAAATATACGTCTATATATATGTAGTTTAAAATTAACAGCCAGTAGACAATGGTCAGCAATGACGTATGTCTTTTATTTATCATTACGAAACAACAAATCATTACTTTATCATCAATTTCTCGAAAAAATAAAAATAAATAAAAGCGCAAGTATTTTTCACTATTGCGCAAAGGGAATTTTTTGATTTTGTGTATTTTTTGTTTGGTGTACTTCAGAGCTGTACACCTTTTTCATTTCGGATATTAAAATATTTTATAGTCATAAAAAAAAATTTTCTGCTTTTGGTTGGACTTGCAAGGCCGCAAAATGAAGATTACTTTAACCATAAAAAAGCAACTGGAAATCATCAAACTGTTATGGTCCGAAATAAAAATTGGGCTGATGTCATAGCGGTTTTATCCCGATCACGCACTGGTGAATCATCGTCGATAGTCTATGAACTTAAAGATATTAGGGTTCAACGATAGAAATTATTGATTCCATAATTTCACATTGAACAAAACAAACGTCTATAAATTTCATTGTCCAAAATGCCATCGATGTATTACCGTTAGCAAGCGATTTTATAGACGTCAGCTCATATCCCTGTACTAATATAAACCGGCTTTACTTCCTTGGGAGGGCCTCTTTTATGTTCTCCCTATTTGATATAGGGGCAGTAAAGGTGATGTAAAGACGATATGTGACGTCGGCGAGGATGGGGCAGCTGCGTGCTGTATTGTGCCCATGAGCAGATGTCTCCCATCCACGGTCCTCCAGACTTCAATTCCATTCTCATAAACTCGCACACCAGCATGAACTCTCGCCTAAAAATACTCACAATACGAGAAAACAGCATTTATGCGATGGCTCGAATTATCCATGGCATGCACGATTGATTTCCGCGTTGGGAATCTGTATTCTAGACGTGTCTGGAAGACTAAATCAGCTGATATTAAACATTTACAACCGCCAAGATAAACGAATGAAAGCAAAATTAATATGCTCATAACAGTTAGCTGGTTTAACTTTAATGTTTTACAAATATAATAAATTTAATAATTGACAAAAAAGAAAGTGAAACATGATGCGAATGACATTATTTCTCTATGTGCCATGCAATTTTTAGAAGCTCAAAGCTAAGAATGTTTATAAAGAATCAACAAACTCTTTAGACAAAAAATATTCGCCAACAGGGTTGCACAATATGTTACTTCATTTATATAATTAGCTAGCCTTTCTAAGTCGTGTGAGAAATAATACATTAACCGATTTGTCAATGCCTTTAATCGCCGACGTCACAGGTCGGTCAGTTGTCAGGTCTGTTTGTTTAAATGTCAATTCGTAGACGGTCTTACGCCGTCATCCTCCGATTGGCCGAGACAGGAGTGAACAGCAACCCGACATCAGTACGTCAAATAACAATTTTTGCCTTCTCCCAAAACGTTTGCAATTGATTAATCTGAGCCGCCGTATGCTTGAAAAGTGGAACGATGAACCGCTGTTGGGTCCATTTATGACTCGGAAATCGATAGTTTATCAAATTAGATGTTTACTCAGCCGTTCTAAATGTGACTTGTTTCAATAAACATTGTCGGAATTAAAAAAGAACAATTAAACGGGAATTTGGTTTAAAAGTTGATTGACAATAATTTTCTTATCATTTAAATCAAATTTCACTTGATTGAAATTGAAAAAATATATATTTTTCCCTTTTATATATTAATGGGTAAAATTGAAAAAAAACAATTGTTAAGAAAGAAAAGCAAGTATCCGTCTGTTGTTAAAATAAACAATGTTTATTAGTTTTCAGCCTGTCATGTTCATAGTCACCCTAACAGGGCAAATTTGAATTTACCAATTTTGCTTTAGTTTTTGGTTCAAATTTGCTTTTAGAAAAAACCTTGTTATGTCGTATTAAATCTATTGAAAACATGCTTGTCTTTAGTTCAGTTCGACGACCGATCCCTTCCGTTTCTATTTGGAGATGCGTTCAGAAAAAGGCGCAGTCGAGAGAAATGGGAAACATCGAAAAGAAAAGCAAAGGAGTAAACATTTATACTGGAACAGTCGAATCTGTCAGATCGATAACCTCGGCAGGGTGAAATTCTTCCAAAACTCCAAGTCGCAATGGAGTAGAAAACATAGTGTAATACAATAAATGCTGAATTATCACTCTTAATATTTTTAAAGTATTCCTTTGGCAAAATGCCATTTTACCCCATGAAGCTTTTCAACATTTTTATAATTGAAACTCACAAATGGTTTTAAATGAAATGGTTAAACAAAGGAAAACCATAGTCTTTACATATGAAACATTAGTCTACTAGAGGTATGCTTTATGGAAAGCTTCGAATCGCTTTCTCCCTTAATTCTGGGCGTTTTGAAATCCACATTTATTTGAAGGTAAACAAATAGATAGATAAAGTTATTTATTAATATTTATTACAAAAGTAACAAGCAATAAAAATACACATAACATTAAACATATTTAAGGCATGGCCGTGAATGGGAATATCGTTGTATTTAAAAATGTCCCAAATTGAATGAGGGAGATTTGTATGAGAAAGAAAAAGAGAGAGAAGCGTACTAAGTGAGAAAAGGCGGGAGTGAATGAGAGGAGATAGTGAGAAAGATTGAGGGTGAGAGAACGAAAAGGAGAATCATCACCCTTGTCGAATTTTCAACCTCTTTTCCCTACAAAAAAAACGTTAGATCAGTCTATTTGTGTGTGTTAAGTATAGTAGATATGCCTACTGCTTAAATATGGGTGAAATTTGGGAAAAAGTAATGAAGAAAAAGTGAAATAATTATTTTTTGAAATTACAATTACAACCATCAAGAGTAAGAAGATGTTTTTTGGCAAGAATTGGAAATCTCTCGTTCTACGTCATGAGCTCAATTAATTCACTTTTGGTTGAAGATTTGTGCTATTTGCGTTTCCACATCTCTACATCACGGGGGGAGGAGGTCAGTACGTTTATCTATCGGGACCTTATACACGACCTTAGTGATGATTTTTAGATTAACAATGCTCTGTGCCCTCTGATCCGACGAAATTTCAATATTTCATTTTACGATCACTACCGTCACGATTGATCAGCGGTCGTTATAACAAAGGGTTATATCAATTAGAGCACTTTCCTCGGATTTCCGGGCCACAAGTTGGTTTGAACCGGGCCATCGGGGGGGACGGTGACTTGGCCGGGGATGACTAGAATGGTTCTGATTGGAGGGGGAAAGCCGTTGGATCCGACTCGTCCTTACTCAGAACTTCAGAGTTCAGTCTGTTCCCGTGTCCGGTCGTCACTCTTTCGGCGATTCTGTGAAAACGTTTTTTGTGCATTTACTAGACTAATTTGTGCTTACAAACTGGTGATGTATCACAGACCTCCGTCTTTCTTTCTGTAATTACTCTTTTCATTTTATTGTGATTTTTTTACAATTTTCATCAACCGTTGTCGGGTCGGTCTTCCCTGTGGGCTTTTCCATTAGCATTTTGACGTCGGGAACTTTAAAACCTCTCCCAGTTGGTCGCAGAGACGAAGTGTAGCCGGGTGTGGAAATTCGTAAAGGGCCCGGGGTCGCCCTTGTTTGGATGTTGAAAAGGGTCTGGTTCTCCACAAAGGATAATCTTGAGGGCCGACTTCCTAGCATGCCTTCCCTCTGTTCTCGCTAATCTTTAACTCATATATATACATAACGCTTCTAAAGCCAAGAAAGCCTATTCTTGTTCTTGTCCCTATTCAATACACTTTCCTTTCTATGTATAATACTGTAATAGTTTTTTATAGGAACAAGCGTAGTTGATTTTTTAAAAACCGTTATAGTTAGTTTTTCGTGGAATTTCGGGTGTCGCACGTGTACCTTGGGAAGAGCGGAGCAAGGGCGAGGGTTAAAGGGGGTACAAAGGGCGTGAGAATTGCCCCTCCCCACTTTTGTTCGAGTTTCCCTTCCCTCTCTCGGGGTCTGTTACCCGGAATGCAAACAATGTTCCTTGTGGAACTCCATGGTCCAAGAAACGGCGACACGAATTTGCAGTAAACTGGTAATATATGGATCTAACCAAGTTCCCACACCCTCGTGAGAACACCACTTCACAATTAGCCTGTTCCTGTACTTACCTAATCACTATAAATAGCCTCCTAGGCCCTTCCACTGCAACCTGTTTAAATCCACCCTCCCGTTGCCACAACCGTTTTGTGGAACGATTCATCTTTACTGTAAAATAACCTGCCCGTTTCCATCTTCCATCATTAAGCCGGAAAAATGTTCACACAAGTACGTATTATTTATTAAATAATTTATAATGTTTAATGCAACCTATGAAAAGCTTAATCTTTACGCTTTTGACCTATAAAAAAATAAATCTGGAATAATATCACAAGATCCAATATCACAGAGCCTTTCAATCTTTCCAAAATGGTGTCATCCATATTTCATGTAGACGATTCCATTTATACAACTGAGCGCGATACTGTGCTTTTTCACGCTTTCTTAAGCAGCTTGCAATTTTTGTAACAGGAAAGTTTTCAAAATTTCAATTCGGCCCAGTGAGGAGTGGCTTTTTTTCTCCCCGTCCATCTTATCGGGTGTAGTTATCTCTCAGATAAACTATGGTGTTTCCGGCCGAAAGCCGAATTGTTCCAGATATGAGATTCATTTGATTTTTAAAACAAATTTATAATTAAAATTTGTATATGTGTATATATATTTTTTTTTTCTCGAAAAAACTTGCTGGTCGGCTATAGGTGACTTAGGCCATGGTACGGAGGTCTTTGGGGACGACATCAAGACCTACCGTTCGCCTTCTAATATATCTCAAAAACCAGATGTGCCAATATTAACTATTTGACGCGACATAAAACTTACTTTTGGTAAATATATGTAACTTTACAGTATAGGATTTTTTCTTTAATTTTTATTTTATTTTCCATTCTACAAGGCATATTGGAATGTGCTAAAATCTTGAAAGTTAATTTAATTTTGTGCATTTGTGTATTTTGAAATTGGAAATGCAGGGTTTTTAGTTTTTCCACCCGGGTTGACGTCTTCGTTGATCTGGTGCCAGGCTCTAATAACTCGTTACACGCCGAGGTCAAACAAGGTCCTTGGCTCTTGATAACCATTTAAATTTTTACCCCAGTTCGAAAATTGTTCGAAATTGTTCTGAAAATTGCCTAAGTTCACAAAAATAAACAGCTTTTTTATGAATTTAACTTTTGTCACATTAAAAAAAATTTGTGTGTAATTCCAAGATATCTTTTGATTTCACAAAACAATAAACTTGCTCTATTTAAATTCAAAAAGGCCGTTTATTTTGAAAGGAAGTTATATTTAAATTATTAAAGTAGGATTAAGGAACTGGTGAATGGAGTTGAGTTCAAGAGATAAGAAGATATATAGTTTTATCTAGTTTCTTTTGTAAATTTTTCAATGAATTTTTATAAATAATATTACAGTTCGAACATTATCTTTTGAAGTTTTTAATTAGTTTACGCTTGTTCGTTGAAAATTGTGGAATGCAGAAGTTTAAAAACGAATTTCATCTCGTAATTGATGGCATTTTTCGTGCTCGTTCGTAAGTTTTGTGTCATACTTTCATGGGTTGGTATGAAGAATTTTGACCGGAATGCCAAACCGGAAGGAAATGACTAATAAAAGCCGAAATGTCATAAAAACCAATATAATATTGTAAGGTACCAGAGAGATCGTGCTTTTCGGATCAGCTAAAAAAACGGACTTTCTAACAGAATCCTTAAAAGTATTAAAATAATAATTAGATTGAATTAACGTTGTATCTCGTCTGTTCCAGGTATTGTCCGCCGATGAGGATCATGCGTGGCTCTGCTCCGGACCCTTATCATTCTCTTGTCCAGTGTTATATGCAAATCTACTGGACGGAGAACTGATAAGGGCCTGTAGACTTTGAGCGATCTTCGGATCATGCACCCCCAGAACAGGTTCAGCTCCTGCATCTCGTTACTTGTTGAATCGGGCCAACGGCCGAGGCTATTTGAAAGTTAAGTGATCCATGGGTCTTCTCAAAAGGGAAAAATAACGGGCTAAAATAGAAAAATTGCTGGTGTTTCGAACTTTACGCATGTGTATTCTCTTTTTAAAAAGCAAACTGTTAAATTTCTCGATGCAATAATAATTATAAAATATTAATACAATTCTTCTTTTTATTTTCCGTTCCCTTCCTGTTTTTTCTAATTGTTCTTCGCGCAATCTAGGATTTCTTGTGCGATACGAGATGAACGCACAGAAATGTTATGTGAAAAATATTAAGAAAAGTCACATTAATATAAACTGCTCAACATTGAATAGGATATTTTTAAATTATTCTTATTCTATTATTTTTAATAACCAAGATATTCTTGTTAATTGGATCAAAGAGAATAGAAAATACGAACCAAAGATAAAAGAACGTTAGTCCTCAGTTTTAATAAGAGAGTGACTTTAAACAAAGAGTACTCATTTTGTAAATTAACACCTTTTTTTCCATTTTAATGTAATTGTGTTCTATTCAACAATGGAAAAACATTATCTTGAAACAGAAGTTCACAATATAATTGTAAGAACGAGTCATCGAAGTCACTCAAGTGGATATCGCACCTGTTTGCGTTTCTCAGAGCGAAGTCTCCTGATCCTGAGGGACTAGAAGTGCCAATAGGAAGCCTGGTAGTGGATTTCAGCGCATTATGGAAGATAGAACTATTGTCATTGCTGCAAGATGTACCCTTTCCATAGGGACCGCGAGATCCTGAATGAAGTACCAAATGTTTGGCAAGGCCTTTCGATTCCTAATCATAGTTGGCCTCTCATCGTATTACTTTTTGAGACCTGCAACAACAACAACCGCTACCATAGAGAATACGGTGCAGTGACCGTTTAGGAGAGAACACCAATTGGAATGCTGTTATGTTTACTGATGGGTCGCGTTTCTGTCTGTATTGTGATACAGTGCCGAAGTATACCGAGAACAGAGGATGCGTACCAATCCCTAGTTCGTGCTCCCTTCCGTGCAGTTTGAAGGAGACGGGATTTATGCTGGAGGACGAATGGGAATCCGTTTTGTCGAGGGCAACCTCACCGCAGACCGTTATGACCAAGAAATTATCGATGAATACATCCCTCGAACCAGAGATCTCATTGGCAGGGATTTCCGGTTTCTGCTTGACAATACCAGACCTCATAGAGGCAGAGTTACTCACCAATGTCTAGAAACCTGAGGAATTTCCCATCTGCCCTTTCCCCCATTGTTTTCAGACTTCAATCCCATTGAGCACATGTGGGACACGTTGCAGCACGTTTCTATCACCATCCGCAGCCAGTTGACCTGCAATAAGTGAGTGGAGCGTTACAATGCACAAAGGTTTTAACTGACAGAGGTACACAAAGTAGTAATTGTTTTAAAAATTATTGTATCCGATAAACAAAATTATGGAATCAAAGCCTTTTATTTTGTTTTTCAAAATCCTTTAGTTAAATATACTTTCAGGAAAAAATTGATTTCTAATAAATTTTAATGCAATTTATAATAAAATAAAACTAAAATGCTAGGGAAAGTAAGTACTACAAAATTGGCATTGCTCCTATTCATATTTCAGCAGTTTATGTAGTACAGAACTATTTGTTGTTACTAATTGTATAATTAACTAACTGTAGTTCATAATTAATTAATTATTTTCAGTGTATTTTTCATACTTCTATTAAAAATATAAAAAAACTCGCTTCCCTCTGAATTTTTATTGTAATAAGTGAAAAGCTGTGGTTTCGATCATTTTTTGATTACACTTTGAGCGGATCATAGAATAAAACCATAGCCTTTTGAACATAGATATAATGCGGTTTCTTAAATTTGGACTGCGGCCTCAGAGTTGCGAGGCGGTTCTCAGGCCAAGTTTCATCAACTGTGAAACTGAACTGAACTAAACTGGTCTGAGATAGTACCGCTCTGTTTTAGTTTAGATTTAAAAAGGTTAAAATAAAATCATGCTGGATCATTAAAACCACAGAAGAGCATAAAATTAAAGCAGATCGTCCTCTAGACAATAAGTGTAAGAAAAAAAAACATCTAGCGGGTGCTTACTCGGCTAATGATTTTAGCATTAAGAATTAATTTATAATAGTATAGTCAGTGTCCGTAAGGGAAAGTTATTTTCTACTTAACGTATTTATTTTATAAACATTTATATTAAGAATGTGTGACGAATTATCTGAAATCGGGCCATTATGAAGTCTTAAAAGGCTCAGGTATCACAAAAAGTGCAGCGAATTTTTTGTACAAAATACAAATTGATGGAGATTTTATTGACATTTTCTAATCAGCCTTTATTTTACACAATATTTATATTTATAAAAGTTTATGTCAACGGTGCGAAGAATTTTTATGAGAAATTACGATGGTACCCCAAGAACCCCCCCCCCTGTAATTAAAATACTGACAGGTTTACCAGTCTTTTTTTCATTTTTATTTTCTTAATACTGTGTGACGAATTTTGTGAAATCACGACAGAAGTCCCTAAAGGCTCAGGTTCAACATAAGCACTGAAATGTTATTACAAAGAAGAAATGATTGAAACTTTATTGTTAAAATCCGATGGTATTTTCTAATAAGAGAGCAATTCTTTACATATATTTAACATCATATAAAACGTGACCAATTTATATATGAAATTTCGATTTCCCCTTAAAATACTAGTATGTCAAATCCCTTAATAGCCTGTAATATAAGTAAACTACTGAGTGGTTTATATTTTCATTTGGGATTGTTTATCTTCTTCCTTTGTTTCTGATCTAGTTTTCTAAGGTTGTCTATGTACATGTTGAACTCATAAAAACCATAAACTCAGCCTAGATATGTTTATATTATTTACGGTCAACGCGTAAGCCTTGTTCCTCAGATCCTTCCTCAGGGTAGCTAGAAGCTAGAATCATACTCCAGGTTTAAAAAGAAATTTAAAAGAGAGAGATAGAGAGGCTTGTTGTAAATTGTTTGTATATTTTATTTAAGCATCTCGTTTTTAATGATAAGATGTTTGTTTATAATCAATTGCATTGTTTGTTCATAAATGCTATGAGAATGGAACAATTGTAATACCAGGTTATATTTAGAATGCAGAGGGTTTTAACATATTAGAAAAATCCAACGCATGCTGCTTTCACACCGAAGGGTTATCATTCCCCCATGAGACTGTCTATACCTCAGGGGGTTCACCTACCCCTTATGCGCCTGAGTCGCTAGCGTTCACCATTAAGCCAGATGCTTAGAAGTTCATCGCTTCGCAACCGACTGCTAAGTCATTTCGGCTCCCAACGTGCAAAATATAATCTAGCTTTACATTAATATGTATAATAAAGCCGCACAAATACACCATGTACATTGCACTCATTCGGATTAATCGGTGGGGAACCCGCTATTCTTCCATCGATCTGAACCCAATAGTAATAATCTAATTTAAATTAAGAGATGATAATGTACTTTATAAATGTTGCACATCGACAGTAAACACACTGCTATCAGGGCGATGGTGACGCCATACTTCAACATAAAAACCTCACCACTCACACCTTTAAATATTTGTACTCATATAAAACAGATGTGTATACAATCAAATAAGCCATGTCCTCTAACAAGGAGAACAGGGGTCCCCGACGCTCGTTACCGTGTCCGGGAACCATTCGCAAATTCAACGGCATGCCCATGCGCTCTCTATAAGGAGAGGTCAAGCCTATATTATTTCCGACATCAAACAATTAGGAAATGTTCCAGGTGAAATTTAACTACAGTTTTGATGGAATTTGTTTTCACATTGATTTGGAAAATGCAATATTAATATCCTTCAATATCTGTTAGTTTATAACGTATTTATTTATTCAATTTTAATGGTTAGCGATAAAATTTTTATAATAAGTTGTGATTATGTGAGGTCCCCAACAGTTCCACGTTACAGTTTTATTACAAAGTATATGAAATTTTCACCCTATTGTTTTATGACATAATCCCTTAGCGTTTGTGGTCCTGATTAACTGAATAACTTCTTTTTAATTAATTAATCTCCCTGTAAGGTATTGGTTGAGATAAAAGCGTCAGTGTCACGAACGGAATTCAAACACACTACTTTCAGCTAAATACGCAGCCCGACATATGACAGACAATTTCTGACCTCCCTTAGCGTCGTGACCTTATTGGCACTTCCAGTCTCGCAGAATCGGCTAAACCCCCGAGAAACCTCGCTCCCAGTAACGCCAACTCCTTCTGCGATATCCACTTGTCGGTGACCTCGATGACTCATTCTGACAATAATATTGTGAACTTGTGGATTTGATATGATATCTTTACGTGCTTAAAGAGAATGGATTAAAATGGATAAAGGAGGAGAAAAGGTGTTTGTTTACAAAGGAAATTATCTTCTAAGTAAAACTGTTATTAAAAATGAGGATTAACATTAGTGCGTTTTTGGTTTGTATTTTCTATTTCGCTTTATCCAACTAACAAGAATATAAAGGTTAATTTAATTAAAATTAATCTAATAAAAAATAATTGGGGAGACGGTGACCGCAATGATTTGTTACACGGTACAATTACAAATGGGCTTTTTTTCAAAAACACCTTATATGGCTTAATATGATTTCTGCCGTTGCGAACCCTCGGAAAAAAGGAAATACATAAAAATAAAATACGAATAATCTACAAATATCACTATTCATTTTTGAGCACATTAGAAGAGGTTCAGATTACATTTTCATCTTCTCTGAAGATTTCTCGTAAAGCATGTGGGTTCCTGATGCAGGGCCTGTCAGCGCTGTGATAATCGTTGCGTGTACGTCCGTCTCACTTGATTCTTGTTTGTTCTGGGACTCTTTATTACCTTGCTGCTAAAACTTAGAACATCTTTGAGCTGATAGTGGTTTTAACGTTTGAAGCTGCCTTGAGACTTGACATGACATGGCATTCTAAATCTATAATATAAATACATTGTAAGAAGTGGTTAGTTTAGTGGTAGTTTTAATTTTAAGTGAGTTAAGTTTATTAAACAGTGTGTTTGTGGTGGGATTTGAGAATTCTTATTATATTTTCTGTCAAGATAATTGCAACATAAATTTGACAATATTGAGTTTAAATTTACCGTTTCTACTTATATATTTCTTTGACTAAATATTTAAAATTAAACCTTCACTACCCTTGATTTCCAAGTTATCTTGAACATTGATTTCATAAATGTTTCTGTTCTTTCCGGTCTATCATCAATTTGGTATTCATGTGTTGACACTTTCGTGTCTCCATTATATTGAGCAAATATTTCATTCCTCTGGTCCCTCTAATTACTTTATCAAATCAATGTCCTTCATGCTGGACCTCCCATTCTCTCATTTATATGCTTTCAGAGTTGATCGAATTCGTGAGTTGAAATTTTGGTCTTTCGGTTACTCTAGTAGCTTTGCTATTGATTTCACTATGAATTTACATTATCTACGAGTATCATGTTGCTTATAGAACCCATTCATTCTTTTTTTTACCTCAATGATGGTAAAAGTTGGTAAGCCAGTTGTTCCTCCCTTGGGTGGAAATTCATTCATTCCAGCCCATCATTAATTTATTGTTTTTAAGCTGAAAATCTATGTTGTTCCACTTATTTGACTAATCCAGCGTTTCTGAAGTCCTCCTTCATCCTAACTCATCATTATCGCCGATTACCAAGTCTTGTAAAAGATACAGTGCTTCCATCTTTTTTGTTAACTGAGATGAAGATCTTTCTTAGATGCGTTTTTTAAGCAGAAAGTGGTTTTATTTTGTTCCAGTCGTTTTATTGAACAAGTAGTTTATTCTAGATTTTCCTTATTTGCGACTTTCTGCCTGTATCGTGACAAATAATGTGCCTATGCTGCAAAACAATTACTTTCGGTCTTTCATTTATTTGATATTTTAAACGGATAGTTTCGCCATTACAGTTATTTGAGCTTTCTTCTTGAAGTCCTTCTTCATCCTAAAGCGGGGAACCCACTTACCCGATCCAACGTACGCCACGCTACCCGACGCCATGTTACGTTTTAGTATGTGTGCACATCTATGCGACGTCAAGCGCACTCCACGTACAGTCACAGAGCGTATATCACAAATCAGTATCGCTGCCGCAACGCCTCTTTTATTCTTAATGCATTCTTTTGAGCCAAACCATGTAATAAATTGTTTGTTAAACTTAATTGTTTTAAATAAATTTATGTAAATTATATCTAAGGTCTAAGACATACTTACAAATGGGCTTTTTTCAAAAACATCGGCACCCCTCCAAGTTCTTATAACCTCGTAGTTGAAATACCCTCGCAAAAAAAAACCAACTCATAATTAAATAATTTTTATAAACACTAATGAATTTTTGATCTTGGTTAATTTGATTTATATTAAAATAAGCAGTTATAATTAATACAACGACAAAAATACATGTAGTTTGTATAAAAATACGAGTGTCCAGGTCTTTTGTTTTCGACTATACTCGATGCGACCCGACGAAAATCTGGACAGTGGGGACTGGGGATCGCAGAGCGTAGAGTAGGGCAGTGTTGTATAGCATCGGGCAGATGTGTACGTGGGTAATACAATCTTGTGGAAAACTGGACTTTGGATTAAGATAGCGTCGCATAGCGTGCCATGGGGTACGTTCACGGCTTGTCTCCATCGCCCTCGACTACCTAGTCGCTTTAAATATTCAGTCCTATGTTGCTCCAGTTGTTTTATTTGAATTAGATGACCAAAAACTGATTTTTTTAAATTCAACAACACAACAAAAATTGTCTTTTGTATTTACATAATAATAAGTAGATCCTTATAATATGTACGTTTTTAACTGGACCAACAAAACGAGAAAATTAACGTTTATATTTGACTGTTTCTGTTTTATAAGTTGAATATCATCAACGTATATTTATGAAACTAAATACTTTTACATTTTCAATTGAAATGCATTTTTGAATTTTGCTCGATACCAATATGCGTTTAGAGCCATTTTTTTCTTTCGTTAAAAATGGATAAACGTTATAATACAATCTTATTTGGTCCAAGTGATAGATTTTTAAGGCATATGTGTATGAATTCAAGATTTATGAATTTATTATATGAATTGATTTCTGCAGAGGGAGAAGCTAAAAATTACATACTTAAATAATTAATGAAGAAGCCATTAAAGATAATTGAATTCTTTATTCCAGAACAGATTTTAAAAATGAATTGTTTTTTTATCCTAAAAGCTGAACATATCCCCCAGGAACATAAGAATAGGTGTATCGATCAAAGTTTACTCAACGAAAATTAATTACAGCAAAGTTATTTTAGAGATTTTCATCTTATAATGAAAGACAAACACTGCTGTACGAGTTATGTTTATCTAAGGGAGACCTCAAATTTTAACAGATCTATGCCGTAGCCAGTCGTACGTGTATGCTTATTCAATGGGATAAAATAGAAATACAATTAATACATAATGCATTCGCCATCTTCTGCGAGAACGTGCTCGGTGGTTTGTTTGAACCTTTTTTTTTATATACCGTTTATACTCACGGGACGCATAAATAAACTCTTTCATTAATTTTACACGTTATATACAACCGCCCCTCTCCCTCCCGCATTATCGGCTGAGGATTTATTTCGGCATTAGACTCGGAATATAAATTGCATACTAATTTCTTATAAACGTTTTGTCAGAAATTGTCACGACGAGGTGTAAAAATTATGTGAACCAATGTGAAAATGCTCAGGCAAATGACTCAATTAAACATTTATCATGTTATCATGCTCGCGTCACCGATGACAGAAGTGTCCGACGGTGCGCGTTTCTTACATCGTTAAGGCACAAAATCCGTTTAGCTTTTATTACCCCTTTGACAAGAGGTACGATCTTGTCTTTATTACTATTTACTTAGATACTTGGCTTTCATTTATTTGTTATTTTTGGGCTGGCAGATTCCATTGTTCCGGTTGCACAACTAATTAACCTACCTTCATCCTGACCTTTCTTAGATTGAAATAATCATGCAGAAATGATTTTTTTCTACTTTCTAATACAGCAACCGTTTATGCTGATTTCCTATCTTATCACGATTCCCTGTCTAAAATAATAGTCTTAGCAGGGTTGCTGTTACGAGGATCATGTTGTCAGCAGGTGGTTTAGAATGTTACCTACTATTCAGTAGAACATATAAATTGTTTTTAAAAGGCGACGGATAATCATTGAGACTACCGACAATGCAGTCATACCAGCCTCCAGTGCTCCGACTCCATGGTCCGATTTCGGCCAATTTCACAAAATTATAACTACTAAATTTGCATTTTTTCAATATATTAATTTATGTTTGAATATCTTCGTTTTGAAAGATTAGAACGGAATGTTTTAATTTATGTAAGAGATAGATTTCGATTTGGAATTTGCTGGCTCGAAAACAATTTTGGTAAATCATTCCGCCATCTATCTCTTTGGTCGAATCTCAATTTATATTTACTCAGGATTTGCCAAATTGAGCCTAAAAAAATCTAATTTACAATATCGGAAATACAAGCTTAGATCCAAAACGAACACAAAAACCTCTGCTTATTTTTCAACAGTCAATCGGATGAAATGTTCCCATGATTATGTGTAAATTTGCCTATGATGTGATAACAGTAATATCTTCAACTTCGTATTTCCTACCAATTTAACAAGAAACGAAAGGCTAAAAATTAATTACAATTTTCATTCAAAATGATAATATTAATAGCTTAAAACTTCTTTGCGTTACATGTGATGTTAATGATAAGTGTTCTTGCTTCCCTACCCATTTGCTTACAGTTTTAGATATCTTGGTGTGACATTGGACTCAAATTTGAAATTTAATTCGCATATTGATTTTCTAGTCTCCCGTCTGAAAAAGTGCTTTTATAAATTTAGAATTTTACTTAACTTTATGAAAATTGAACACTTAAGGACAATATATTTTTCTCTTGTTCAATCCATAATAAATTATAACTTATGGTATTGTTTCCTGGTGTTAGTATATACATACATATATTGATATTGTAAACTACTACTACTGGTACTATAAACTCAAGCTTAAAAAATTAAAAAGATTTCCTATTAACTCCTGTCCAAATCTCAACTGTAAAGAAGTAATTAGAGGTTTTGGTTTTGTTTTTTTATTTTTCGGCTTAGGTCCTTTAAATTGCTTTTAAACTTCAGAATTTGGACTGTAAAGAAATCTGTTTTTTGCCACCTGAAAGAACGTTAAATGTTCGATAAGAAAACTTCCTTACATTGCAGAATTGATTTTTTTTTAAACAAGCACGAAAAATCCAGAAAAAAATTAACATATGAAATTTTTTAAATGTTGGATTAGTAATTGTTATTGACTATAAACTCCTAGAGCCACGAATATTCCTTCAAAATTTCCCCATTCAATTAGCTTCCAGCGGTACCCACCTTTTTCGATTGCTTTCTGGAAGTCCAAAAACTTTTAGATTTTGTTGGGGGGAAAAACCTGACGGTGGGAGGGCACGTTCAATTTTTACAGGAAGTCTGTCTGGCTCTTGAGTTTCGTGTCAGTATTGTTCGATTCAATCTGTTTGGTTTATGTTATTAGCTGACAACTGGCTCAGGTTGGTGATTTAAATCATGTCTTTGTTTACTAATGAACATCTTGTTGATATGCATTTCTTGTACGGTTACTGCAATCGTACTGGTACTTAATATTAAGGTAAGATCGCACCTTCCAACGACCTCATCAGAGGCTGGGAGAAACCGGTTCTTTCACTCGAAGAAAAAGGGAAGACAAAGATGTAGATGAAGAAAAATTCAACTCATTGGTGGTCATTTCGTTCCACACTTTACACCCTCGTAAAATATTAAGGGTACAATCTTTCCCGAAGGAAGCTATCCCAAACTGTGCCCTGGTTTCGGGATCACAATTGAGAGAATGCAAAATTTCGTATATTACTTCCTATATTTATTCCTATATCATTTATTCCCATATTCCTAATATATATATATATATATATATATATA
>CM077108.1:492095-527110 GCA_039619505.1 Cimex hemipterus
GAGAGAGAAAGAGAGAGAGAGAGAGAGAGAGAGAGAGAGAGAGAGAGAGAGATTATTATTTACAGAATGTTTAAATGAGTATATAGTTTTGCATTTTTGAATTTCAGTCGGTAGATATGAGATGAACGAAAAAAGAATTACTAGCGTTATGTTTTATAACGAACATATGCCTATTTTTATTCCGTGTTCAGATTACGAACGTCAGCTCTAATGTTACTGTTACTACCAGACTCTAGGTCATAACAAAACCTATTGGGTTTAGAAAACCATTAACAAACAATTGCTCCATTACTAGATGACATTTTCTGCCATTTAGCATTTTAATTTTGATTATAAGGTTAAGAAAGAACGAATCCCGGACATATTCAGGACATTGACTTTTCTTACATATGTCCGTTGGAGGTGGCGATTGCTATTGATAATCCGAGAGTAATTTAGGAATACATTTTTTACAAATGTTCGCTATCTATTCAGCAAAATCTACTACTTAAGGTAGAACCGATAAAAAGCTCATCTTATAAACCCTCCAAAGACAAGATTGAATCGTCTGAATTCTGAAGAGTTCAATACAATTTCACCTCACAGTGGATTGTTGCTTCCATCTCCCCCCCTCCCGCCCAATATAATATCTTCTTCGAAATCCTTTTAATTTAGATACAAGCCGTGAAGGTGATTGTTGGAGTGTGTGAATATGAGTATGAGTAATGTGTAGTAATGTTTCATGCGATAGGTGCTTGTAACTAGCTGATATGAGACGGAAGATCTAAGTAAAATATTAATTTCTTTTTCATAACAAAACTGATGCTTTCTTCGACCAGAAGATTTACAACAATCACAGCAATTGAGAATAATTAAAATTCCTATTGGTTTGCTCATTGGGCATTTTTATCTAACAAATACAATCTAGTCATCCTCATTGACCATTGAAAACATCTGTAAATTGGTATGTTCATTTTTCAGCCCTCCTCTCCAAGATTGCTCTCAGAATCGGAGGATTGCTTATTAGTTTGATTAGGTTCAGACATCCACACTGTTGTCTCTTAACAAGGAATTAGAAGTCTCAGCCATGTTTGATTTCCCGAAGCCGAATTTTGACGGTCTTTCCTTGCGTGAACTAAGGAGGGCTTTTAAGCTGAAATGTAAATTCAACCGTGAGGAATAACTGCTTTGGTATATGATCCCTATGCACTTATAGTTTTTATGTTTTTTTTCTTTTCTCCTGTCTCTTTTCCTACTGCGTATATTAGTAACAAATATTATGGTAAACTCATAAGCTCTGGCAGATGTATCGGCCCATCCATGACCATAATGCTTTTGTGCTTTAATTTAACGAGAAAAAGTTTTAATAAAGCAATGATTAACATGATTATTATTATTATTCGGTTCTGGTCGTCTGGTCGTCGAACTCTATGCCCATTATGAAATAAAACGAATCACAATATAGCAACAAAATTGGAGAATTGCATTGATTTATGATAAAGACAAGCCAAAGTCGGAATGTGTTGTATATATCATCACTATGCCGCAAGCGTGTAATTGTATAGCGATTTCAATTCCATCTGTGAGAAACAATCCGATTACACCGCCGAGATCCTTTCAACAAATTTGCGAATGATTTAATTGTTCTCTGGGTGAAATAAAGTTGAAATTAAAACCCAGTGATCCTTTTTAAGCCCGTACGAACTTCGTGTCCTTATTATTGCGCTGTGTACCAGCATAATTTGCGTGAAACGGCAGATGGTAAACTCATCACCTTCATCAAGGTGGTCAAATTAAAAACAAAATGGATTGGCAGAACCTCACAGTTCCATACCGTCCAAATTAATCGTAACAGCATCTTGTGTAAGGTTAGTTTATTGTTGACGGCCAACACGGATTTCGGTCCTAGAAGTCTTCATAGTATCCATCCCTTTTAATTTTTTATATATTACGAAACCAAACATGAAAGATGCTGCATGGAAGAATGGAACTTCCATACGGTGAAGTGAATATTTCTTGGATTGACCAGAGAGTGAAGGTCACTAAAGTATCTAGCATTAACTATGAAGCAATAGGTTTATAATCGCGCATACCACAGGAGTAAATCGCACAAAGAAAGTAAAGATTTTCCTTCCGAATGTTTTTATGATCCTTAATATGCAATATAGTTGACTGTGCTGATTATGCTTGATACAACATTAATGGTGAAGTTGGTGAAAATAGGCGTGAAAGACGTGGGACAGATTTTTCAGAAAAAGGACAGGACTTCAATTGTTACAATATTGAATAATAGTTTGTTGGTAGCAATTTTGCTTGTTTTTTTCTCATTTGCTGTTATACAGCCATTTATAGAGGGATATTTTTCCGTAGAAGAGTGCGATGATGGATAAATGTGAGTTAGGCATGCGCCATGTTAGTATCAATTTCTAAGGGCGAAAATTCACCCAAGGAGCTCAATTCAGAATTTGATGGGATTGGAGTAGAATCCTTTTCTTTAAATTATCCATTTCCATTGAATTATATTCAAGGACTCAAAGAAAATTAATGGAACGTTAAAATGAGCCGCGTTGACGCCCAAAAAATAACATTTTTATATTACCATATCTTCCGCCAAACTAGAAAAAATTAATTACATATAAAAATAATACGCATTGCGTTTAATTAGAGCCCATTCATTCTCCGTTAATAAAGTATACTGTCACAAGTATTTCTGTTTTGGTGGTGACGCGGCACTTTTTGCACTTGGGCTATGGCCCCACCCAACACTGTAAATAGCTTACTCTCTGTCTCTGTCTCTCTCTTCTCTCTCTCTCTCTCTATCTATCTATCTATCTATCACAAACCTATCACTAAGTCACTCTCAATCACTTGGCCACTCACGCTCATTCACCGTCATTCTTAACATTTTATGACTTACAAATGATCGCTTTGTACAATTAAGGTGGCAAACTAATATGTATAAAAATATTATAAATAAAAAAGTTGGGATCAATCAGATATTAAATCACACACTAATACACATTCACACATTCATTTTCATAGCCTCAGTCAAGCTCATTCTCAATTACTTTCTCAATCAATCGGCCACATATTCATTCATACATTTCATCTATTTCATGGATTCATGGACGACTGAAGTTTTATTTAGATCATTTAAACATTAGCTAAACATATTCAGTTAGGCTTTCACTCACACACTCAATCAATCATTAACTTGTTATTTTCTTGTTATGTCTTCAACATATTCAGAACACTAATTACTTCTAACTGACATCTTAATTTTCATGCAGTCACTCACACACACTTAATCAATTTTTAACTCTATCATTCACGTTAGCTTTCAACTTTAATCTCCAATTTTCCTTGGATACTACATTCTCATACTTTTCTCTCCATTTCTCTCATTCACTTATTATCACTTAATCCCTCGAAGAATATAAAAAAAGTAAACTATACTTGGCATTTTTCCATAATTCATTATTAGTAATTAATTAATCTTACGCTATAATTTATTTATTGGCATTATGTAAATTATTATTAGTTGAAAATAAAGATTTTTTAATTTGATAAGTCTGCAGCCGCTGAGTCAGAGCAATGTCAGGAAGTCTAGAATGACCAAGAACAAACAAAGAGATTGGCTGTTCCAGAGATGGCCAGCTGTGCAAACATCCGTTAATTAATTTTATTGTAATGGATCTTTCATCGAGTATACAGCATATAAACTTTTTAGCATTTGCCAGCTTAAAACCAAACGATTTTGACGAAATAGTGTATAAATGTATATAGAATCATATTAAACTCAATGATTATTGTTATGTATATATTGTGTGCATTAAAGTACAGTTTCATGGCAGAATTTAAGTACATAAAAAATAAACGGAATCGGTTTTTGATCATGATTACATTTCATGATTGTTTTGCAATGTAAATGTTACGTTATTGTAAACTAAAACACAAACAATCCGCTGACGAAGAATTTTAAAATGAAATTCGCCCTATTTCACAATTGCCAATATAAACATAACATTTTGAAAAAAAAAAGGCATATTTACAAAAAACACATTTCGACATATTGTGTTGCAATTAATGAATTATTAGTTCTAAAATGTTGAATTGATTTAATTCTAATCGCAAGTGAAGTAAAATTAGGTAGCCTTGACACTACATTAACATTATTGCTTGGTTTTGTGTTATTTGGTTTTATATTGTGTGACAAAATATCTGCGAGGCGTTTCTGTGCAAGGTTGATTCACTAAAATCCAACATGTGCCAATTGGCACATCAGCAATCCCAAGGGCTAGATTGTAATTTTAATTTAATAAGACATTCTCGATGTATTGATGCAAAACTACCTCGCTCGGAACAAAAATTTACAAGGAAATGATTTTTTTTTTTTTTTTTTTTTTTTTTTTGCTGCACATCTTATCTTCTTATTTTTATAGTACAATTTTATTTATAAAGATTTTTGGACTTTGGACAAATAAACAAGTAGAAATCCTTTATATTTGCTTTATCGATTTCCGGAGTTATATAGGATTGTTTTCCTTAAGAGAATTTTATAAATTTATTAGGGAAATAATTAGGGATTTTGAAATTCTTTACGTTCCTTAATTTAATACATGTAATTAAGTACAAATGTTTTGTTGACGTAACCATGTAAAAATAAATTTATGGCAAAATGTAATTTTATCAGTTGTTTATATTTAATTTAACTATTTAACTGATCTTTTAGTTTTAACAAGATAAAGAGCAAAATGTATATATAAATATTGGAAATATTTTTAAACCTTGGATGGCAATAGGACAAATTAGTTTACTAGTGAATGTCGTGAATGTTCAAAGTCAGCTTTATAACACTCAGAAGTGATATAGCTAACCTAAGATAGAAGGTTTGGATGTTAGGGAAGTTGTAATTTTGTCCGTCGTCAGTTTGAAATCTAAATTACTTTTTTTAAATATTTTATTTACAAATTTCCTAAATGTTGATAAATGTGTCTTTCTAAGAAGTCCTTTTTCCGGCTCAGACATTTCTTACCTTGGAGAGTGTCACTCATTCAATTCCTCTCTCTTTCCCACACTCACGCATACTATCCACATCTCAATCTCACTGGCACTCTCAACACGACACGCAAGAATGGCACAATTACACAGAAGACAAACACTTTGAGTGAGTAGAAATGCTTTGATGGAATATGAAATATATTGCATTGTATAAATTCACTTTTCCACATCCTATATGTATTTTTTAAATGTAAAAATGTTTGTAAATCCCAGGCCCAGAAGATGATCTCAATAAAGCTCGAAACATTGGCATGATAAAGAAAATGTTTTTCTGATACCTCCATCACACCAGACCGCATCTCACGATATCTGAATAATTATATTAACACAGTTGATTTGAGCAAGAAGAAATAAACATTAAAAAAGGTAAATTTCAACTTTCAAAATTTTAATTATTTAGAAACCGTGGGATGCATTCTAGTGTGATGGGGCCTATTGACAAGAAGTGGCGGATAAGCGTCCGATATATTGGAGTGTAGTAGAATCACCAAAAAAAGTAAAAAGTTTGGTCTAAATCCCTTATGAGGTGATTTATTCAAATTAAGCAGTGTGTTCTTTTCAGATGGCCCGACTAAACTTATCTTGAACTGATGCCATTATCGAAGAAAAAGTATTCAAAATGTTTAGACTAGTCTAAATTTTAACCATTTTTTTACTTCATTCTTACATAGCCAGTGCAACTTTGAAATTTTAAATGAGAACGTATAATTGTTTACTTATTGTGTAAAAAGACTTTTAAACGAAAACAATTAGAATTTAAATTAGCTCAATTAGATTTTAAACTGATAAAAGAATACCACAGTTATGGTACAAAATGTGAAAAGAAAGATGTAAATTTCGGTTTTATTTTGGCGTTAGCCTGTTGTATGAATTTCTTGGGATGACGTTGAGTCTGCAACCAGTGGGTATGTATGTTGTTAGTTAACAAATGTATTGTTTTCCTTTACTACATTGATAGACGGTTAATGTTCCTTTCAAAGATGTCTATTTTGGATTCAGAAGGAAATATTCTCTATACGACCTGCTGGCTGATGAATGCAAGTTCACCACCAATATTATTGTCAATTTATTATATAATATATACATCAAAAATTCTTTGACCAACGGACCTACATTCGAACCCGACAAACTTACAGTGATGAGAGCCGTGTCAACGCCTAAATGGCCACCGACGCCCCATATCTTTTGTATAATAATTATAAATTAACACAATTATTCTGTTTAATTTACCTTTAAACGTATGAAAATTTAGACCAAAAAATCAATATTTGTAAATTATCATCACTATTATTATTTTATTTTATTAATTTGTGTGTGTGTGGGGGGTATGCAGTGACCTTTAATTAATGATTATTTGGTGAACGTGAAATGCTGTCTGGTGTGACGAAGGTTTTAGAAAAACATTTTCTTTATCGTGCCAACGAATGCCAAACCATATTAATTATTTCAATTAATTAATTAATTTTATTTAAGGTCTAGGTTGAAATGAAAAAGTTAACTAAAAAACAATTAATTAAGGTTTTTTGTTGAGGTAAAAAATTCAATGGCATAGCAGTATTCGAACCCACGATCTTCGGTTAGATACGCCGCTGCTCTCCCACTTGAGCTCGATCCACTCGGACACTAACTTCCCATCTCAACCCCACCTTTTGAATTTTCCCTCCTTTTTGCCACTGATCGATCGTGGATCCGAATCCCGCTCGTACCATTGACTTTTTTATCTCAACTAAAAACCTTAATTAACTGTAATATATTAATTGGTCAAGCGGACCACGAAATTACTGACGTTAACAAAAAAATTACTTTTGAAAACAAAAAACGAAATTAAGATTTTTCGTATCACAATTTGTACAATTCACTATTTTCGTGGTCGCTCGACAGATTAATTAATATGACAATTAATGACGGTTTTTAGTTGAGATTAAAAATTGTCACTTTGTACAAAATTTGATAATCTTTCACCAATTGAAAATCAGATTGCGCCATAGTTTTCAGTGTAAAAAGTCCTTTAAAACAATATATGTTCTCAACTACAATTTCCAAGTTCTACTGGCCTTTAAGTACCCTGAAACAATTATTTTAAAAAAGCAGTAAAAATTTGAAACGATTTAAAATATTAAATATTAGTTTTTGGTTTGGATAAACTTATCTGCTCAAGAAAGAGAAATTCAGCCGAGCTATCCAAAAAAGGACACCAAATTTATTAAATAAAAACTAATTTTAAAAATAGGTAGAACAAATGACATGAATAAAACAGTTTTAAAGTATTTTAACCTCATTTAAAAAAACAACAACTGATTACTCGACAAAAGTTAATCTTTCGGTTGATGACCCAGAACAAACCGAACTAATCTCATTGTAAAAAAAGCAACAACAAACTTGTTAAAACAGTTTTGATAAATTTTCTTACACGAACAACTTTGTCTAACTGACCCCCCCCCTCCAGTTGATAACAAATTGGGGCAACGACCAAGAAAATGGGTTGTAGCGAGATGCCACGGCTCCAACTCCAGCCGTTGGCTTGGAGAATTATTATGAAGGAAAATGGGGCGATAATAGGTTTTTAATTTTTTTTAAGTGCTATCGATTTACCCTGAACTTACCCTGTTAACCCATTCGGCTCTCTCGATGTCAGGGAAGAAAACCTGAAACAAAATAACATCGTTTAATGGATCAGTTAGTTAAATATTCGTTTGAAAATTGACGATATTACAATTCAAAAAATAATATAATGAAAACTGTGCATGCTTTAAAGTTATGTTTAATTAAAATAATAAATGGACAAATTTGAAAGCCATTACTAGAAAAATTTTGGAAGGACAAGGCATCCTTTTTGGCATTAGTTATCTTTCGTCGAACAAAAACAAAATTTGAACCCACTCGTTTCACTCTGAATAAAAAATTTACAAGTTTTTGCAAGACGTAGTCCAACCATGTTTAATCTACAATATAAAATCTTTTATTAATCTGACATTAGTCCTAATTTATCTACCTTCTAAAAAGTCCGGTGCTTATTGACTCTGCTGATGGAAAAAAGAAACTATTCAGGAGTTTAAACTACAATATAAAATCTTTTGTAAGTCTGACATTAGTAGAAATAATTAAGGTGGGATGAGTATGTCGATACACTTTTTGTAAAAGATGGCTCCATTCACAGAATTTAAAAATTTAAAATTCTGAGAGTAGAACCAACCCCAATTTTTCTAGGTTCTAAAAGGTCGGGTGCTGATGGAGAAAAACTATTCATGTGTTCGTGCAATGGCGCGTTATTTTTAATGTTTAAAATAAAAAATACTTTAACGGCTGTGCTAACCTGGCATTAGCAGCACAATGAAAGTACATTTTAAAACATTTGAAGCTGATTGCTTTTGCTGGTGGATCAATAAAAGCTTAATTCCTTCACATACCAAGTTGTCTTTTATAAGGTGACGTTCTTAGTCTAACTATTTTTAATCTACAATATAAAACCTTTTGATATGTTGTTACGTTCGTAACTCGTAACATGATATAATGCCACCTATATTAATAGGCGATGGGTGAATCAAAATTAAGAGAGCCTAGGATAGGCTTAGGAGAGGACAGGGGAGTGAGTCGGGGAGTGTGCGTCGAGACGGATCACTACGGCCTGGCCGGATCATAGAATCAGAAAAAAAGAAGAAATCAACGAAGGCGGTTGCGGACCCACTCATCTGCAGAGAAGGTGCTCCACACTCCCAGAAGCGGGGATTTTATTCGTCTGGAAAAGAAGCAGATCTGGACACTAGTTCGCAGGAAAGGTTAGTTTTTAAGGAAAGTTTAGTTTTAGATTTTAGGATTAATGTTTTAGTTTGCTGTTGCAATAAATGTATTTGTTTTTCTGTTTTCTCATGTAAATGTTGTGTTCTTTTCTAAAGCTAATTTTTCGGTTAGTGAATTTTCTTTGGTTTACTTTATTATATTATTTATTTTCTTTTACGGTTCGCTGTTTCCGCGTATATAAACAGCGTGGCGCCCATTTTATTTATTTATTTATTTTTCTAAAATTTATTATTAAGTAACCCCGCTCGTCTCCACGGAGCGAAGCCGGAAAATTATTCGTCGATTCTAAAAGATCCGATGCTGATTGATTCTGCTGAAAGATATAAAACTGCTAAATTCTAAATGCTTATATATGTATATAAGCCTGGCATAAGTCGCGAATCAAAGTATATTTTAATACATTTGAAGCTAATTCTTTTTGTTGCTAGACCAAAAATAGCTTACTTCCTTCATATGTCAACGATCTATTACAAGGTGATGTTCTGAGCCCACTATTTTTAATCTATACAATATTTGTAGGTCATTCATTTTGTTGGAAAACTGAAAGTTGCTGGTCAAAAGCTCCACAAGTTTTTAATCAATAATATAATTTGATAAGCTGAGTATGTCTGGGATTCAGCACAAAACAAATACGTTTGAATAAAAATTGAACTGATCTATACTGGTGGATGACAGGTCAATAAATCCCAATGATTTCCGCAAGGTGCCGTTTTTATTCCAAATATTTTTAATCTGCAAGCTGTTGGGGTTAGTTTATAAATCCGGCATTGGACGGAAAGAAATTAGACTTTCGGTTTGAAGCTAATTCGTTCTGCAAGTGAATAAAAAAGATGAAAAGATGAATTCAAAGAAGCTCCTGCATGGGGACGTTTTTCCCCTTGATATTGTTAATCTACAAGATGTTCTGATAAATTGCAGCGTTGTGGTAATGAAGGGAGATTATAAAAAAATTGAATTTTCTCCATTATGATCGGACTTTCTTCTACAATTTCTACCTATAAGACCTTTCATTCTGTTTATTGCACATGCCATAATTGTTTATTGCAAGCCCTATTATTATTTTTGTCGGGGAAATAAACGTAATTTTTCGAGTGAATAAAAAATATTTTCTTCTGAAACTTTGACCCCAATCGATCAATTCTTATTGTGAGAAATTATTTCAGCTTTAGTTCCTGTGAGAAAAAATGTACAAAACTGGGCTCTGAGTTATTAAATATTTATATTTGTAGCTAATTTATTCTCTTCGTGAATAAAAACCACCTCAATTCTGAAAATTTATGTGGGAGAGGATTTCTTAATCATACTATTTTTCCTTTATAAGATACGCTAGTTTGTTAAGTTTATAAACCAGTTGATCGTAACAAAGAAACCAGATTATAAACTCTTTAAAAAGTAATCCATTCTCCTGGTGGCTAAAAGACTACTGAACCCCAAGTTTGTATTCCCAGTCAATATTCGCAAGGGTTTCTTTGTGCTGCTACTTTTAATTGTGAACCATATGATAGTTTAATCTGTTTTACCAGGAACGCAATCAATGAATAAAACAAGTGTATAGGTTAATGGTGATTACAGGAAATAGGTACGAGAAAAAAAATCAATTTTAGATGGGAACACTAATCCCTATCATTTTTTAAAATATATATGTATAAAAATTGTTAAAATGGAAGAAAATATACACGAAGCATTACGTTTGCTGTATATGCACACCAGGTGTACGATATGAAATTATTTCGTTGAACCGATGTGCTTTTTGTACTAATTAATTCAAACCTCATTCCTGCGATACTTGCAGACAATTTTGGACGTTCAGTCACGGTATTAGAAAAATCCTTGTGTTAATACACTCGGCTCGTAAAATACCAAACGCTTTGGGCCAAGGCCTTGAGATTAATAGTGTGAAGTTAGTTCTCTCTCTAGTTATTCTCATTGAGCAAAAAAACTCTTCAAATGAATGCAGGTTAAATATGTGTCAGTGCGAGATTGTGAATGGTTCAGAGCGTTTTTAGTACTAAACAAAAGATTACATTATGGCCAGCAGTTACATTAGAATTTGCCCAGTGGGTTGGGCTGGTATCGTGCTTGACGCTTGGGATCATTATAGCAGCCGTTTGGTTGTAAATTGTCAACATTTGGCACAAACGTATTATCGTTGACTCGGACCGTTTGCAACTTGACACTATTAATCTCAAGGCCTTGGCCCAAAGCGTTTGGTATTTTACGAGCCGGGTGTATTAACACAAGGATTTTTCTAATACCGTGACTGAACGTCCAAAATTGTCTGCAAGTATCGCAGGAATGAGGTTTGAATTAATTAGTACAAAAAGCACATCGGTTCAACGAAATAATTTCATATCGTACACCTGGTGTGCATATACAGCAAACGTAATGCTTCGTGTATATTTTCTTCCATTTTAACAATTTTTATACATATATATTTTAAAAAATGATAGGGATTAGTGTTCCCATCTAAAATTGATTTTTTTTCTCGTACCTATTTCCTGTAATCACCATTAACCTATACACTTGTTTTATTCATTGATTGCGTTCCTGGTAAAACAGATTAAACTATCATATGGTTCACAATTAAAAGTAGCAGCACAAAGAAACCCTTGCGAATATTGACTGGGAATACAAACTTGGGGTTCAGTAGTCTTTTAGCCACCAGGAGAATGGATTACTTTTTAAAGAGTTTATAATCTGGTTTCTTTGTTACGATCAACTGGTTTATAAACTTAACAAACTAGCGTATCTTATAAAGGAAAAATAGTATGATTAAGAAATCCTCTCCCACATAAATTTTCAGAATTGAGGTGGTTTTTATTCACGAAGAGAATAAATTAGCTACAAATATAAATATTTAATAACTCAGAGCCCAGTTTTGTACATTTTTTCTCACAGGAACTAAAGCTGAAATAATTTCTCACAATAAGAATTGATCGATTGGGGTCAAAGTTTCAGAAGAAAATATTTTTTATTCACTCGAAAAATTACGTTTATTTCCCCGACAAAAATAATAATAGGGCTTGCAATAAACAATTATGGCATGTGCAATAAACAGAATGAAAGGTCTTATAGGTAGAAATTGTAGAAGAAAGTCCGATCATAATGGAGAAAATTCAATTTTTTTATAATCTCCCTTCATTACCACAACGCTGCAATTTATCAGAACATCTTGTAGATTAACAATATCAAGGGGAAAAACGTCCCCATGCAGGAGCTTCTTTGAATTCATCTTTTCATCTTTTTTATTCACTTGCAGAACGAATTAGCTTCAAACCGAAAGTCTAATTTCTTTCCGTCCAATGCCGGATTTATAAACTAACCCCAACAGCTTGCAGATTAAAAATATTTGGAATAAAAACGGCACCTTGCGGAAATCATTGGGATTTATTGACCTGTCATCCACCAGTATAGATCAGTTCAATTTTTATTCAAACGTATTTGTTTTGTGCTGAATCCCAGACATACTCAGCTTATCAAATTATATTATTGATTAAAAACTTGTGGAGCTTTTGACCAGCAACTTTCAGTTTTCCAACAAAATGAATGACCTACAAATATTGTATAGATTAAAAATAGTGGGCTCAGAACATCACCTTGTAATAGATCGTTGACATATGAAGGAAGTAAGCTATTTTTGGTCTAGCAACAAAAAGAATTAGCTTCAAATGTATTAAAATATACTTTGATTCGCGACTTATGCCAGGCTTATATACATATATAAGCATTTAGAATTTAGCAGTTTTATATCTTTCAGCAGAATCAATCAGCATCGGATCTTTTAGAATCGACGAATAATTTTCCGGCTTCGCTCCGTGGAGACGAGCGGGGTTACTTAATAATAAATTTTAGAAAAATAAATAAATAAATAAAATGGGCGCCACGCTGTTTATATACGCGGAAACAGCGAACCGTAAAAGAAAATAAATAATATAATAAAGTAAACCAAAGAAAATTCACTAACCGAAAAATTAGCTTTAGAAAAGAACACAACATTTACATGAGAAAACAGAAAAACAAATACATTTATTGCAACAGCAAACTAAAACATTAATCCTAAAATCTAAAACTAAACTTTCCTTAAAAACTAACCTTTCCTGCGAACTAGTGTCCAGATCTGCTTCTTTTCCAGACGAATAAAATCCCCGCTTCTGGGAGTGTGGAGCACCTTCTCTGCAGATGAGTGGGTCCGCAACCGCCTTCGTTGATTTCTTCTTTTTTTCTGATTCTATGATCCGGCCAGGCCGTAGTGATCCGTCTCGACGCACACTCCCCGACTCACTCCCCTGTCCTCTCCTAAGCCTATCCTAGGCTCTCTTAATTTTGATTCACCCATCGCCTATTAATATAGGTGGCATTATATCATGTTACGAGTTACGAACGTAACAACATATCAAAAGGTTTTATATTGTAGATTAAAAATAGTTAGACTAAGAACGTCACCTTATAAAAGACAACTTGGTATGTGAAGGAATTAAGCTTTTATTGATCCACCAGCAAAAGCAATCAGCTTCAAATGTTTTAAAATGTACTTTCATTGTGCTGCTAATGCCAGGTTAGCACAGCCGTTAAAGTATTTTTTATTTTAAACATTAAAAATAACGCGCCATTGCACGAACACATGAATAGTTTTTCTCCATCAGCACCCGACCTTTTAGAACCTAGAAAAATTGGGGTTGGTTCTACTCTCAGAATTTTAAATTTTTAAATTCTGTGAATGGAGCCATCTTTTACAAAAAGTGTATCGACATACTCATCCCACCTTAATTATTTCTACTAATGTCAGACTTACAAAAGATTTTATATTGTAGTTTAAACTCCTGAATAGTTTCTTTTTTCCATCAGCAGAGTCAATAAGCACCGGACTTTTTAGAAGGTAGATAAATTAGGACTAATGTCAGATTAATAAAAGATTTTATATTGTAGATTAAACATGGTTGGACTACGTCTTGCAAAAACTTGTAAATTTTTTATTCAGAGTGAAACGAGTGGGTTCAAATTTTGTTTTTGTTCGACGAAAGATAACTAATGCCAAAAAGGATGCCTTGTCCTTCCAAAATTTTTCTAGTAATGGCTTTCAAATTTGTCCATTTATTATTTTAATTAAACATAACTTTAAAGCATGCACAGTTTTCATTATATTATTTTTTGAATTGTAATATCGTCAATTTTCAAACGAATATTTAACTAACTGATCCATTAAACGATGTTATTTTGTTTCAGGTTTTCTTCCCTGACATCGAGAGAGCCGAATGGGTTAACAGGGTAAGTTCAGGGTAAATCGATAGCACTTAAAAAAAATTAAAAACCTATTATCGCCCCATTTTCCTTCATAATAATTCTCCAAGCCAACGGCTGGAGTTGGAGCCGTGGCATCTCGCTACAACCCATTTTCTTGGTCGTTGCCCCAATTTGTTATCAACTGGAGGGGGGGGGTCAGTTAGACAAAGTTGTTCGTGTAAGAAAATTTATCAAAACTGTTTTAACAAGTTTGTTGTTGCTTTTTTTACAATGAGATTAGTTCGGTTTGTTCTGGGTCATCAACCGAAAGATTAACTTTTGTCGAGTAATCAGTTGTTGTTTTTTTAAATGAGGTTAAAATACTTTAAAACTGTTTTATTCATGTCATTTGTTCTACCTATTTTTAAAATTAGTTTTTATTTAATAAATTTGGTGTCCTTTTTTGGATAGCTCGGCTGAATTTCTCTTTCTTGAGCAGATAAGTTTATCCAAACCAAAAACTAATATTTAATATTTTAAATCGTTTCAAATTTTTACTGCTTTTTTAAAATAATTGTTTCAGGGTACTTAAAGGCCAGTAGAACTTGGAAATTGTAGTTGAGAACATATATTGTTTTAAAGGACTTTTTACACTGAAAACTATGGCGCAATCTGATTTTCAATTGGTGAAAGATTATCAAATTTTGTACAAAGTGACAATTTTTAATCTCAACTAAAAACCGTCATTAATTGTCATATTAATTAATCTGTCGAGCGACCACGAAAATAGTGAATTGTACAAATTGTGATACGAAAAATCTTAATTTCGTTTTTTGTTTTCAAAAGTAATTTTTTTGTTAACGTCAGTAATTTCGTGGTCCGCTTGACCAATTAATATATTACAGTTAATTAAGGTTTTTAGTTGAGATAAAAAAGTCAATGGTACGAGCGGGATTCGGATCCACGATCGATCAGTGGCAAAAAGGAGGGAAAATTCAAAAGGTGGGGTTGAGATGGGAAGTTAGTGTCCGAGTGGATCGAGCTCAAGTGGGAGAGCAGCGGCGTATCTAACCGAAGATCGTGGGTTCGAATACTGCTATGCCATTGAATTTTTTACCTCAACAAAAAACCTTAATTAATTGTTTTTTAGTTAACTTTTTCATTTCAACCTAGACCTTAAATAAAATTAATTAATTAATTGAAATAATTAATATGGTTTGGCATTCGTTGGCACGATAAAGAAAATGTTTTTCTAAAACCTTCGTCACACCAGACAGCATTTCACGTTCACCAAATAATCATTAATTAAAGGTCACTGCATACCCCCCACACACACACAAATTAATAAAATAAAATAATAATAGTGATGATAATTTACAAATATTGATTTTTTGGTCTAAATTTTCATACGTTTAAAGGTAAATTAAACAGAATAATTGTGTTAATTTATAATTATTATACAAAAGATATGGGGCGTCGGTGGCCATTTAGGCGTTGACACGGCTCTCATCACTGTAAGTTTGTCGGGTTCGAATGTAGGTCCGTTGGTCAAAGAATTTTTGATGTATATATTATATAATAAATTGACAATAATATTGGTGGTGAACTTGCATTCATCAGCCAGCAGGTCGTATAGAGAATATTTCCTTCTGAATCCAAAATAGACATCTTTGAAAGGAACATTAACCGTCTATCAATGTAGTAAAGGAAAACAATACATTTGTTAACTAACAACATACATACCCACTGGTTGCAGACTCAACGTCATCCCAAGAAATTCATACAACAGGCTAACGCCAAAATAAAACCGAAATTTACATCTTTCTTTTCACATTTTGTACCATAACTGTGGTATTCTTTTATCAGTTTAAAATCTAATTGAGCTAATTTAAATTCTAATTGTTTTCGTTTAAAAGTCTTTTTACACAATAAGTAAACAATTATACGTTCTCATTTAAAATTTCAAAGTTGCACTGGCTATGTAAGAATGAAGTAAAAAAATGGTTAAAATTTAGACTAGTCTAAACATTTTGAATACTTTTTCTTCGATAATGGCATCAGTTCAAGATAAGTTTAGTCGGGCCATCTGAAAAGAACACACTGCTTAATTTGAATAAATCACCTCATAAGGGATTTAGACCAAACTTTTTACTTTTTTTGGTGATTCTACTACACTCCAATATATCGGACGCTTATCCGCCACTTCTTGTCAATAGGCCCCATCACACTAGAATGCATCCCACGGTTTCTAAATAATTAAAATTTTGAAAGTTGAAATTTACCTTTTTTAATGTTTATTTCTTCTTGCTCAAATCAACTGTGTTAATATAATTATTCAGATATCGTGAGATGCGGTCTGGTGTGATGGAGGTATCAGAAAAACATTTTCTTTATCATGCCAATGTTTCGAGCTTTATTGAGATCATCTTCTGGGCCTGGGATTTACAAACATTTTTACATTTAAAAAATACATATAGGATGTGGAAAAGTGAATTTATACAATGCAATATATTTCATATTCCATCAAAGCATTTCTACTCACTCAAAGTGTCTTTGTCTTCTGTGTAATTGTGTCATTCTTGCGAGTCGTGTTGAGAGAACCGATTGTAACAAAAATTTGTATTTAGGGGTCTCTACAGGTGCTAAAAGGGAATTTCAGACAAGTTACAATTAAAAACAGTTATATGCTTTACTTGACAAAAATTTGGTTTTTGGAATTTTTTTGTTTTTGATAAACTTTGATAGTTTTTATATAATTTTATTGCAATACAATATATAAGTACAATGGTATGGCGAAATAAAACTGTTGAAAAATGGTAAATTTCAACATAAAAAAATAGGAGAAACCAGGGCCTGTTCACAATAAGTGGCCGATATTTTGAAGTGTAAATCACAAAAAATTGATCCTTCCGTGACCTGGTCGTCCGTTTGTCCTTTTAATTTGTCGTTTAAGTCTTAAGTCCATTACTTTTATTGCCAAGAAACAAATCTACTGAGACAAAGTGCTAAATATTGAAACACTTTTTAAAAGAAATTACTTTAAATGTTGACATTGATAAAAAGGTTTTTTAAACCCAATATTACTCATTGAAAGTTTAATCTTTCTTATTATCTTGTTTAATTATCGGAATGGCGATTTGTTCTAAAAACATATTAAAACGTTTCTTTATATAATTATTTGTAAGATTTTAGTATTAATATTGAAGTAACACTTTTATAATCCTATTTTATTGAGTATTAACTGTTATTTTACTGAGTTTCCATCTTGGAAGATTGTTCTTCCTTAAGAAAATACCTTTGGAAAAAATTAAATTGATGATGTTTTGAATAAGCTTTAGCATCTTTTCTGGCCATTGAAGCAATAAACGATACATATCAATCTTCATCAGACAGGATAGTTTCTCCTTTGAAAAGAACTCTAACCCATTTGGATTGACGAATTGATACGTTTTGGGCAGAGAGCCAAGAAGGTCTCCATTTTATTATTTTCCGTACTAAAAAATCTTTAAAATAATTTCGAGCTTTTTTGGAAGTTCTTTAGAAGCTTGTTTTGTAAATTTAATAACCAAGGCCTTCAATGGCCTACTTGTCTCTTAAATCTACTTTTTCGCCTCCTAATTCCCAAATAAATAACTCAGCTAAACTCAATTGTTATTTTTCTGTGGATTAATTGATTTCTCTTTCCTCTAGATCCTTAGCCAAATTTGGCCCAATGTGAACCACTACGCCAAAGATTTGATAAAAGACGTTATAGAACCGGCGGTCCAGGAGAACCTCTTGCTCTACAAATTGAACGGTTTCGCGTTTCAGAAAATGCGTCTTGGCACAATAGTAAGTACCACCAGGCGGCCTCCTTTGACTATTTTTACGTTGGCTTTTCTTTCCTCAACTTTATCTCTTTTCTACTGCCGACTGATTTTATTCGAACGTTTGTTGTGTTTTTTCTTCCTACCAGCCACCCCGGATAGGAGGTGTCAAAGTCTACGACAAAAACGTCTCGAGAGATGAGATCATCATGGACATGGATATTTTGTAAGTGATCTGCACGTTTATCTATTTAACACGGTTTCTTCACTTAGATTTCTTAGAAAAACAGCTTTTGCATTTCTGTATGAATCATTTCCGTTTGCAAGGACGTTTCCTCACGGTTCCGTCACTGACCTAAAAACACACATCAGACTACTATTTAGATTCAAGGAAAAAATCTTATTTCCATCCATTTTATATCGAACTTTTCTAACGTCTACCATGCCTTGTTAGCTTTAAACCGTCCATATCTGTAATCATATTTCTGAAATACATTAAACCGAATATTTAGTGATTATGTTTTTATATCAATGATGGAAAAATTAGTGCCACGAGAGGACGCGAACCCACCACCTTTGGCGCAATTCGCTTCTGATATTACCACTTCAACTATCCTGAATCCGATACCTCCAAAGTTTAAAAAAATAGAAATATAAAATGGCAGGCAAAAACCCACTCACTTGGGTATAATAAACTTGATTTGTAGTTATTTTTTATATTAATCAAAGTTTCATAATTAAATTTTGTTTCTAAAAAAGTTTAAAAATGTAAATTTCTACGGGAGACCTGTACCACTTGTTTTAGATTTTTAATTACCATTTCAATATCGCATATTTCGTCCTCTTGCCCTAATTACATCTCGAAGACGCCTCGGCATGTAGCTGCCTGGAAATGTCTCTTTACTGGAGGTTTGCCCATTCTTCAGGAAGAGACCTTTCAAGATCAAGGTCAATTCAAGTGATGGATATTCTCATATTCGTCTTTTCAGGTTATACTATAAATCTTCGATGTGATTCTAGACTGGAGAACGGGCTGGCTAAGACCTGATGTTACGCTGTTGAAGGTGTGTTTGTACTATGGAAGCGGCATGTGGACAGGCGTTATCGTGCGTTAGAATAGGATTGTTGCTGATTTCGTCGAGGATAGGCACTGCTTGAATTTCCCAAATTTCCTCTTTCATCAGCACATTGCGAGAGGCCGTCTAAGACCATCCACAAATGTGAACCAACTCTGTTCGACTCTCCATTGAAATTCCTGTCTACACCATTACTGAGCTATGTTGAAAATGTTGGCTCTCGAAAAATTGGCATTGTATCTTTCATTTCACCTTGTCCACACTCTTTCTCGTCCATCTGGAGATGGTAGAGTAAATGTACACTCATCAGTAAAAAGTAGAGCAGACCAATTGTCCTAAGGCCAACGGTATTCTTGAGCAAATGCTAGCCATGCAACTCTTGAGTGTTTAGTCCTCTTACAGGGTGAAAAGCCATCAGTCCATACTGATTTAATCTTCTTCAAGCAGAGCGTTCAGAAATTTGGACGTTTCCCTGGAGCTGATGAACTTGAACTCTCGAACAACAACAAAGTGCCAATTTTGCAAAACTCTCAAAGTCAGAAAATGGTGATCCTGTCGTCCTGTTACTCTAGACCGTACAAAATCGAGTGTTCTATGGTAGGGCCCAGTATCTCGAAAACAGCTAACGGCATCTCACAGTGTTTTGTAGGGAACTCTGATCTCAATAGCTGCTTACCTGATGGAATATCCTTCATCAATAAGTGCCACGCACAACATCCTCAACTCTAAGTGGCATTTTTAAGTGTAAAAATTGAAATTAAAAAAAACAAAGCTAAGAAGGAAACAGTTTATTGCTTCAGAATTCAAATGAGGCTAAATAAACATTTTAAATGCCATAAAAAGTAGACATTAAAAAATCCTTTATCCTTGTTTTGGATCAAGGATTAACTGTGTTTACCTCTAATTCCCAATTTAAAACATAGCATAAACATATTTTTGTTGGTAAAAGCAATGAGACAAATTAACAGCAGAATTTTCTTTTATCGAGAAAAAAAATCAGTTAGGTGGAATTTTTTGCCCATCAGTTTAGAATATGTTAACATTGGATTGTTTCAATTTTTGAGTATTGTCCATCAGTGCATAATCAAATTTTAAATTAAACCAAAACAATCTAGCATTATAAAATAAAACAAAGTGTACAGTGACCGAACAATTTTGTATAATGCATTAATTAATTTCTGATCATTAGACATCAAGGCTATCAGTTGATCTCACAAAGTTACAGCATCCTCAAGACTAGCTAGTAAGTACATAGTGTATGTATAGATCCTGATTTAAAACAGCGGAAGCAGCAGAATGTACCTTTCCTTCATCACTGATCAATTGGTGAATAACTCGCAGCATCTCTAATTTACAGACAAACAAAAGAAGCCAAACCCATGACAACTGAATAATTACTGTAATGTTGTTGGTTAACACAAACTTTTTGTCTCTTTGATTTGAAGAATCAGGTAGTAGTGACATTTCTAGCAGGGTCTGTGCTACTTCTTGCCACCCAACAGCTCGCGAGTCCTCTCCTTGATAGTTCAGGATGTTAGGTTTAAAACTAGGAAAATGCATTCTAAGGGTCATTACTTATAAAGACAATCTTTATAATAATGTTTCAGATAACTTTCACCTCTTATACTCAAGAAAGACTGTTTCACAATGATTGTGGGTTGTTATCGCAATGAATCATTTTTCTTTCCTCTGTTTGCTAAAAATCTGTATTTCTTCTAGTAATTTCTCAATTACGAATCTCATTAAATCAGAAATATTTAATTGAATGTAAAAGATATTTAACATGTAAACAATATTTTTCATGTTGGTAATATTTTTTAAAATTTTTATTTTCTGGAGTTTCATTTATTTTTTATTTAAAGAATTTTATTTTATTTAATGTAGGCCGGGTTAGAAAATGGCAGCAGTTCAAAGTATTTATGACTGTTAAATGATGATATCTTTTTGGCCCGGTTTTCTGGCTTGTCTTACCATCGTTAAATTATCTTTATAAACTTTTTTCTGTTTCCTAGATATAATTAAACTAGGCATAAACTTGTAAATACTGTTGTACATTTCATTTATGTAAAGCCTGGAAAGTTTGCAAATTTATATTGAATTTAGAAAAATTAATATCAGTAACTGGTTTTTATTTGGCCATTATCCAGGTAAATTCTAAGGTGGATTGAACTCTTTGTTTACACTCAATTTTACACCGTCTTTACAATAAAACACAAATATGTGTATTATTTGCCACCTTCACATTTCACTGATGGTTTATTCTATTGTACATACAGTCTATACAGCCTGTCAAGTTGCTCTTTACATAATTTATGTTGAATTACATAACATTTTATCAAACGAAATTTTGTTTATATTTTTTTTCTTTTAGCTATGCTGGAGATTGTGACATTTCATTCACACTTGCTGGTGTATCTGGTGGAATCAAAGATTTCCAGGTATATTATTTTAAATGTTTATAAATAATTTAAATGAAATGTAAAAGTCCTTGAACACGGAAAAGTCTCTGAGAGAATATATTGCCAAGTAAAGATTTAAACTGCTCAAAAATGAATAGGGATATTTGTAATTTATTCTTATTCTATTAATTTTAAATAAGTTAACCGATATATTCTTGTTAGTTGGTTAAAACAAATCAGAAAAAAAAAGTTATTCCTCCCTTTTAATATTGAATTTACTTAATAATAGTAACCATAAAGATAATTTATTTTGTAAACAAACACCTTTTCTCATCTTTTGTCCATTTTACTCCATTCTCTTTAACCATGGAAAGATATAATTTTTATAACCACAAATTTGCGATATTATTGTGTGAATGAGTCATCGAGGTCATCGGTAAGTGGATACACAGAGGCAGTTGGTGTTTCTCAGAGCATGGTCTTCCGGGCTTAGCTCCATTTGGAATGGGAATGACTGGAAGTGCCAAAGGAGAGTGGATCCCAGAGCATTACTACTGTGAAGGAGGGCAGAAATAATGTCATTGCTGAAAGACAGAACCCTTTCCAAAGTGCACACCAGTTGTGATAACCTCCTATTTGTCCCAATATATCTGCAAATATTATTTCATTTTGACAGATTCACGGAATGGTTAGAGTAGTTATGAAGCCTCTTATAACCACTATGCCTTTAGTTGGCGGACTTCAAATATACTTTTTGAACAACCCAACGTTAGATTTCAACTTAGTCGGAATGGCAGATCTTCTCGACATGCCCGGTTTGAGGTTGGTTGTTTTCATTTATTTTTACCATTGTTAAAATATCAATTAATCTATTTTATACATTTTAAGTGACATGCTGCGAAGGATTATTGTAGAGCAAGTAGCGGCTATGATGGTTTTACCAAACAAGTTACCAATAATTTTAAGCGATGCTGTGCCAGCCCAGGTTCTGAAATTCCCAGAGCCACAAGTAATAATTTTAATAAGTCACGATTCAATCACCTGTTGATTATTAATCAATAACATTTTGTCAGGGAGTTCTGAGAGTTCATGTGGTGGAGGCCAAGAATTTGATGAAGAAAGACATTTCAGTCCTTGGGAAGGGCAAATCCGACCCGTACGCCATAATTACACTCGGGGCAGAGAATTTTAGAACGCAGACTATTGACAACACAGTTGATCCCAAATGGGATTACTGGTGTGAGGCAAGTGAAACGTTATTTACCTTTTAACATTGATGCCGATGTAGAATAGGAGAATAGTTGAACCTAACATACCGAATAATAAATGTCGTGAATTTCACAGGTACCTTTTTTAATTAGTAGGCATGTTGTTGAGTTATAATTGTTTCATGACGTTTAATGCATGACAGTATAATTGAAATGTAGGTTGCTACAGGTTCAGAAAACAATTTCACAATTAATTATTCATTATTAATATTTAATTTATTCAGTACTTGACCAGTTTGGTGTATATTTGGCCATTCAAAGAGATTTAATTACTAATTATACCAATTAATGCTTGTCCATGTAGAACCTTAACAGCATCAATGTCCATTTCAAAGAGCTATGCAGAAAATAAATATTGTGGTTGATAATGACATTTTATAACCATGGATGTGAGTTATGGTGTGGTTTCCTTCTCAATTAATAACGAAATATCATTTTTGCATGTTTTTCGATGATTGTTATTATTTTGTTGTTTTTTTTTCTTTTATTGTAATTGTTATTATGTAGTTCCCGATTCATACAGTAACTGGCCAGAATGTGGATGTCAGGCTGTTCGATTATGATGACTCTAAAAAGGACTCAAAATTAGGATCGTAAGTGTACGAATTGTACAAATTGGCTCATACAAGTGTGCATGTTTTGTCTACAGCCATTAAATTGTTTAAAAATATATTGGGGAAAAAAATAAGAAAGCACTCTGCGGGGGTGTAAAATATATTTTTAACTTAGGTGGTCTTCCGCTATTATTTATTTCTTCTGCATGAATATATCCAAATAAACTGTACATACATTAATAATTTACTTTAAGCAATTGTACTGCAGTATTAATGTTGTATGTGGAGGTAAATCACTTGCATATTTCACCATGAAAATCTTCTGTATAATTTGAAATTTCTCTTTCTATATTCTTTGTTTTATTAACATTTCAAATAAATTCTATTATTCAGTTCTTGCATCTTTAAACTAAATGCTTTGACAAAGATTTTTCATTTGTTAATTTTTATTCATTAGTCAAAAACAATAATTAGAAAAAAAAACATGAAGGGGCTCACTCAATTACTTCTAATGTTTAGAAAATATATTCATACAATTTAGCAGTGCTCTCTCCTTAATCAACAGACGATTGTATTTTATTCCTGGCTCCATTTTTTTGATGAACTCGCAACACATGTTTGAATTGAGCCTACAGTGTGCCGGTGTTCTTCCATCGAAGAAACTCATTTTTGATAGGGGTTGGGACCAGATTCAGGGTCGCTGAGATCCAATCCGCCCCAGACCTTCCCCGTTGATGAGTGCCGTGTCAATTTCTTTCAGTTGTGGCCACCGGTCCCCTTAGGCTTCAGAAAAAAGGTCCAGAGGCGAAAGTTGGGATCGAATCCACAACCGCAGGATTTACTAGCCGAGAGTCTGACGCCTTATCCACTCAGCTACCCTCACCTTCTTCCATTAAAAATGAAAAGTTGGATCAGTTTCTTGTGTTAAGTAAAATATACTGCTGAAAATTGAGAGAAAAAGAGGAACAAGCAATGAAGAAAATGAAGCAATGAAAAGAAAGATTTTTTAAAAACTTGTCAGTACATTGTTCTAATATTTTTAACATCTTGCATATGCAATCATTATAAAATACTGTGTTGAAATTTTTTTTTCTGTTCATAAGTATATGTATGTGCATTTTTAACTCACCCTTTAATCGGAATTTTTCAATAATCCATATACTTCCTGCAGAAATTAATTCATACTACTGACAGAGCACTGTATTTTAAATTAATAGGAAATGTTATGTTTATTTTAGTTTTAAATGTCTGATATGTAGTTTATGTTAAATACTGTTGATTGAACGAGTGTAAATTATAGTTTCTTGTAAGCATCATTCATATTCCTTAATTTTTTTTTGTTTTGGACCCCCTTAGATGGTATACGAGTTTTGTACAGCATTGAAATCATTTTAGGCGATAGTTACATCTCGAAGAGTTCAAGAACTCAGAATGACGGTGTGGGACTGGGATCCAAAATTACCCGGGGTTAAGGATGATGATTTTTTGGGAAGGTAGACTCAATTTCAAGAAACTACATTTAATATAATTTTTTTTTTTTTTTAATTTAATCGCACGCATTTGACGTGTTGGAAAGATTTGTTCATACGATCTTCATACATTCTTGCACACTCCTTAATTGATCTTTCCCATGTTACTTGCGCCTGCACGTAGTTTGACTTTTTTTTTTAATTTTTCCTCCATCCATTGTTTTATTTATTTCCCCTGGCATATGATTTGAATGACTAATGTTCATCAAGAGTTTTTATTGTAGTTTTGTGTGGAGACTGCAAGAGGACAGCTTTTCTCAGCTTTCATTTTTGACAAAGATAAAACAGGAAAAGATGAGCCTCTTGGAAGGTATTAAACATCTAGTGTATTTTTAAATTTAGTATAATTTAAGAGAAAATTCTTTTTATTTGTTCAATGAAAAAAAATCCTTTCACTTCTCTTTTACTTTGTTTGAAGGTAAAGTCTCAAATTTTCTTCTAACTGACTGAAATTTTCATGAACATTAACATACTAATGTCACTCCATAAAAATATTTAACTCATAACTTTAAATTTCATGCATGGAAAGGTGTCTTATGTCAGAATTTAAAATTTTGCATTCTCCTCCTATATTTATTTTATTCACTTGATATCTGTAATTATTATAAAATTTCATTTATATCTATCTGCACTGTCCATTTTACGTAGTGCATTTTTGTTTCTGCTGTTTTTACGCTTAGACTAGTTTAATATTTTTTTTTTTTTAAGCTGAGGTCCCATCCTGCATAAGTTTTGCAATTAACCCACTTGATAACAAATATTTACTTGTTTCTAAAACAGCAGGATGTAAACTCACATAGTAAACCAGTATAAATTAATTTATTATATATATTTTTTCTCTCTCACTTTCCTAGAGCTACTGTCGAGGTGTTGGGTGTTACGCGCAAAGGACAAACAGACACAGTAAGTTTTTATTTACTTTTTATTTTATTTTCTGTTTTTAAAGTAAGATAAATTTTGAATTATTTTTATTAGTGGGTTTCTTTGGAAGATGCAACAACTGGAATGGTTCATTTGAGAATGACTTGGCTCCAGCTTTCCTCCAGCTTGGCAGACTTGAAAGATGTAAGTCTCATATATTTTATACTGATTGAACATGAAGAGAAATATATAAAAATAAAGTCACAGTTAAAAAAACACCAAATTGGATGGAAACAAACGAGTTTATTGAACGTAATGAAGCTTAAACTAAAACAACTAAAATTGTGAATTTGGTACATCATACATTTTTTGTCCATTTCAGTGGAAAATCTAGAATAAAAGTCAGGAAAACTGAATTGAAAAGTAAAATGAACGATTACAACAAAAATATAGTGAAAAAATTATCTTTTAATTTATGACGCAGTCAGGAGCAGACGGCTCGACAAGCCAGGATGGGTGTAGGCAAGCAGATTGAAGGTTGACAGAATGAATTAGAGATTCCTATGCACCACCCCTAGATAGGAAACTACTAGGACAGGCATCCCATTAGGCCGCGAGGTAAAATAATGGCAGGCACAAAAGTGTTTAGTTGGCTTCACAGGCCAGTTGCGCCTGACAGAGGGTAAAGTCAAATAATAATTAGTAATTAATTTATTGTTATTACTTGTTTGTTTTTTGGTTAATTTTTGATTGAAAAATAAAATCAAGTTGCTTTAATAAATGAGTTAGAAGATAGATTTTGTATGAGGGCAAATGTTAGTTGCAAACATGGAGACAAGTTGGCTAGACTGTTGTTCGAGTTGTATGGAATAGGTGAGCTTTAAACGATGAGTGGTTTTGGCTTAGATAACTTTTTTTGTGGATTTTAAGTTTGTTACCCTCAGTCATACACTCTAAACTAATCCATCTCTACCTTCCCTCATCAATGGACCGATAGTAGTACTGTTTTGAGAAACACTCCAACAAAACCACAACCTAAGTACTTTCTTCAGAACTACCCTTCAACTAGGCAATAACGTAGAATACTTGACTAACTCAATACAATTGAGTATGTAGGATTTCACATGACACACCATGAAGTACTGCCACTTGTCTATACAATTTACCCCTCCAGCTAACTGCTCTCCCTCAGGTGCTGTGCAAGTGCTCGGTGGCATCGCACTGGACTGCCCTCTAACTTTTTAATAATTTAACTAAACATTTATCCAATTAACTGCATAGGAACCTGAACCACACTAGATTTATACACAATCACTAATTACTGACAATAATTTACTACTACAAGGAAAATCCTCAAATATAAAAACACATATCATACTCTGCAACGGACATATGGACCTTGTGTCAAATCCAAAGAGGTCAAAGCCCAACACCTCTCAGCAGTACTCAATCCACACTCAGACATCCAAGCTCCATTGGTAAATTATATGTCAGATGACTGGCAGGTAGGATTCTTGGCTGACTTGACCACCGACGGTGAAAGGGGATGATAGGAAACAGGTAAAATGACACCCAAACCGCACCATTTGAGGGTTATGAACTTGGTGAACCTCTCTCCTTCCTTCCAAAACTATCCTCTCCTGATGAAGTCAAGCCAGCCTAAACTTTCTAGAAAGAAAAGCCTTGGTTACAACCTAATCACTCATTACCATCTTCTCCCCACTATCTAAAAAACCTGTGATCTTCATAACCTACCTATTCAAAACCATCCTATGCACAACCATGCCCCACCCTCTGGAAATTTTTGATCAGGATGCTCCAAAAAACTTAGAAACCTAATCACCTTTCTAGCTCCTACTCACCAATCAATATTTTGCTAGTTATTAGCAAAATACTGGGAAAGTGCCTATTGATCTGTTTGCCCAAAGAAATTCGTAGAAACACAATCCCCCACTGATTTAGCTTTCAGAATTACCACGCAAATGTACAATAAGCACATCACATAATGTTAATACAACAATATTACCTGGGTGTTCTTAAATATACACTGAGCCTTAAGTAGCGACTTAAGCACACAGACTACTCGACATGATTTTTCTTCATAGAACGACTCCTTGAGAATCGACTAGCCTGATCTCACCGCAAAACATCAAAACATTCCATTTCAAACTATCCCATCATCCAAACCCTTTGATCAAAAACTCGTCAACTACCATCCACCCAATAATCCTAAAATAGGACTGAAGCATCGGTGGACCCCCTGCGACAACTTCACTACTTGACATCAGTCTTCTAGAATGGAGACCATCTCACTCATCGCATTGATGTAATGAAGGCTACCATCACAGAATGGTTGAAGTTCAAGCTTCCGTGCTATCGTTAATATTACTTATACAATAAATATTATATGTTTTACTTGGTGTGTCACCTGCAGTTGTAAAAACAACTTATTTTAAGAAATTTATAAATGTTGTTTTGAAACATGATGTTCAATACTTTTTTATTGCTTAAATGATGGATTCAAAAGAAAAACCATTCTTGACCCATATCTGACTCTGTGCATCCTGAATTTATGCCTTATAAATATAAAAATAAAATATGACCTATCTATTAATTAAATAAGAAGAAGAAAAAATTCCATGCTTATTTGATTTGTTTTTCACTTTCAATTACAGGCTATTGCTGAAACTCAGATGTTGCGTGTAACATCTATGAGCACCTCTATTCTTATGGTCTATGTTGATTCAGCCAAGAATTTGCCAGTATGATTCCACCAGAATTTGTTTTTAAAATTCAAATTCTAATATTCTAAATGTGTTAACGTATTTAGAAAGTGTTGCGGAAAGGAGTTTACACAGCACCGGACCCGATGTTCCAGATCAGTCTTGCCAAGACGGTCAAAACTTCGATTATTCAGTACAGGACGGATAATCCTGTGTATGAGCAAGGTTTTACGTTCCTCGTACATAATCCAGAAACGGACACGCTTCATGTCAAGGTCTGTTGTTAATTGAAAAGTATAATTCGAGCCGAATCGATATTTATCTATTTACAGTTTACGGATCAAAAAACATCCACAGAGCTTGGAAAACTGACTTACAATCTAAGCACTTTACTCGACAAGGAAAATCTAGAGTTGCAAGATCAGCCACTTCAAATTAAAAATGCAGGACCCGATTCAAAACTGATTGTATCTATGCGATTAAGGGTAATTTAAAAGAATTTTGTTATCAAAGTGGATAAAAAATAATTTATTAAATACTGTTAATAGATTTTGAAATATCTTGGTGGATCCACGAATGATGATGATTTGTCTCTATTTAGTCATGAAGTGATGACATCTTCACCGACCCTGTCCAGGACTGAAAGCATTAAAAAAGAAGATCCTGTTCCTACTACCAAATCAGGTAATGCTGATAACTAATAATTATAAATTGTTATTATTTTTTCTGGCATTGTAGAGGAAGGTAGTCCTGAACCGAAACCATCAGAGCCTCCAGAGCCAGTTGAAGAGGTTATGGTTATAGGAGAACCTCCACCAAGAGTGGAGTCGTCACCCCCATCATTACATCGCAGGCAAATGAGCACAACTTCAAATCTGTGAGTACAGTACACCAATAAAAAAAATAATCATCAATAAAAACAAATATATATATATTTTTTAGCTCATCTGGTGAAGCCTCTCTTGGAAAAATTCAATTAACACTGAGGCATAGCATCCAAAGGCAAAGACTAATTGTCATTGTGCACAAGATTGCGTAAGCAGTTTTAAAATAGCACGATTTAAACATTGTTAACTTTTTCTTTCAACTTTTAGAAACTTGCCTTTGAAAGATCCCAGCAACATTCCAGACCCGTATGTGAAGTTATACTTGCTCCCGGAGAGATCAAAGGAATCAAAAAGGAAAACTGAAGTAAGTTAGCTCTCAGTGTTAACGATAGTTGTATTTCAATTTTTCAAATTTCAGACTGTCAGAGATAACTGCAACCCTACATACGATGAGACATTCGATTATGTCATGTCACAAGGAGAGTTGAGCAGCAGGCAACTCGAAATTACAGTACTGACACAAAAGACATGGAAGAGTCCTGTTATGGGACAGGTATTGCTTTTATTTACTTTTATTTTTAACTTTCAATTTAAATCTCGTTTTAAATATTTATTTCAATTTTCAGGTCATTATTAATCTTGCTGATTTAGATCTTTCAAAAGCAGTTACTGCTTGGTTTGATTTACAGCCAGAAGCAACAAAGGAAAAGGACGCTTGAGACCACAATTCAAAGCATCCTGACTGAAGCTTACTCTCAATCGCTTTTTTATTCACCGTCCTTATTTTATTTGCATTTAAAACTATTTTTGATCTATGTATATCTACATATGCAATAGATATTAGTGAAACTAATAAACTCTTATTATTTAATGTTATTTTATGTGTTATTTTAACCATTGTTGATTTGAGGGAAATTCGTGGTGTGACTAAGAAGATTAAAGACTTCCCACTATAGTCAAGAACAATTTTAATTTGGTGGTATTCCCATTTGCTCCCAATACGGGATTCCAGGACATAACGGTCTTCAAATTGGGGACAATCAGATTTTTCAAGAGAGAAATTCAAGAAATTTCTTTATGAAAAGAGTGAACCCAAATCATAAGTAATTAATTGTCAACTATATAATATGCCATTTACTAAATTTAAAATTTGTAAATTATGCAGCAGTGATGAGATCAAACAATGTGTAAATTCTCAAATGATTCAGTTCCATTGGGCATGTTTCCATCTGTCTCACTGAAAGGAGGATACATTGTATATTGTACACAGCCTATTTTTGGCTAGCAGCAGCTCTATTCATAGCAATGTTTCTGTTCAAAGAGCAGTGATGTTGAATTAAATGCAAAAAAATCTGAAGTTGTTTTTATAATGAATTTTATACTTGCTCTTAATGGAAACATTCTTGCTTATCCAATTGGTGCAAGAGTTAAGCCCATAAACATCATAGTTTAAGAGATAAATGGAAAAAAAAAGTCATTTTTCCTATGAATTTTGCACTTGTTCATATTGGAAATGATCCTGTTCAATCGAGTGGTGCAAAAATTAACCTAGTTTACTAGATGAATGAGAAAATGGAATTACAGATTTGAGATGTTTTTGTCAACGATTTTTCTATAAGTTCTTAACAGAAATGAGCCCGCTTAGTTGCATTTTTGGATTTTTGTTTATGTTTTCTTGTAAACTATGTGCTCTATGAGCTTAATTACTGCAAAGTCGATTCAATAGGTCAATTTCCATTGCGCTTAGTACTTGCAGTTGCGAGCTTAATTTGTGCACCAATCATGGTCGTTGCCACTAAAAGCAAGCCACTACTACAGCACTTATAAATTTTCAATTATAAAGAACAAATTAAATTATGCGTTTCTTATGTATTTGCTGTTAGTTTTATGATCATTACGGATTAATATTTAATAATCAAAAAGGGATTGATAAGAATCAATTTTTTGACCAGATCAGCAAAGAGCTTTTTGCGTATCAAGGACATGAAAAACTTAACTGATACAGAAAAAATAAATACTTTTTCTCTGCAGTAATCACAGAAAGTGAATAGATATTTCATGCATAGATATGCATCTTTTTGAATAGGGCAAACTTAGCTGCACCTTAAAGAAACAATAGTATGGCTCAGTTATTCTGTAAAACTAAAAGATGAATGCAAACAAACTAGGTGAATAAACAGTGCTCCTATAAACTTAACTCTAGTGCTCATGAAAGAAAATGAAAATAACCTTTGTCAATCATTTAAAAGAAAAAACGTAATTATAAACAAATGTAGACCGATAAACACTGTAAAAAGGTAATAAACTAAGGAAGCATAAGCATGGGAGTCATCAACTAACATTATTTACATCGATCTGAGAGACGAAAGTCGTTGTGGGGTCGCTACTCGCATAAAAAAGAAGACAAAATCCAAGACCGTAAAAATAGTCCCAAAGCGGAGTTATAACTTATCCAAGTTATGGTACCGTCTTCCAGAATCCACAGCATCTGAGTCAGCAAACTTCACTTCCATATAAATAGGGCTCAGGCGCTAGGGCCGACAGTCTTCCAGAGTCTTCCGTTAGTCTTACATTAGTTTTATGCTGGACGCAGTGTATTGCTAGTTGTTGGCCGGTATATTTGTAGTATAAAATTGTATTCGTTATTATAAATAAAGTTTTTTTTTTTGGACTTTTATTATAACGGATTACGTAACTGGCGCCCGAACAGGGACCGCGAAGGGCTAAAATTCATAAATCGTGACCATTTGTCCCGTTTTCTTTAAAGTGAATTTAGCTTGCATTCAGTGCTTTACTCGCGGTTACAATATCCCGGATCGAACTACAGCATCTACTGCATCACCTGCAAGAAATCAACCTGGAAGGCCCGAATAAACTACCAGCTAGCGTAAGTAACTCATCAATACTCAAACCAACCTTCATCCTAATGATCCCAATCACCCATTCAATCGTAATAGAATATCTCCTAACAATAATTCTCAAAATACCGTCTCTATGAGGTCAGTAGGCAAACCCCGGATGAAAGATTTCATATCCCCCTACGAACTCACTCATTGTGAAAACTATGGTCAGTACAGACAAAATAGTAATTTCCTCGAAAACCGATTGTCTAGTCTAGAAGCGTCCCTAGAAAAAATCACGGAAAAATTCGACCATTTTTTAGAATCAGGTCGGAAATTAGAAGAAAACCCCCCCCGAATACCAGTTAAACTTAGTAAACAAATCACTACCCCACTTTCGAGATAAATTCGGATTGAAATGGTTAATCGACACAGGTTCAGCGGAAAATTACATTAACCCTAATGCCTTACCAGCTAACACTACAACATTCAATGATCCCTTTATAATTTCGACCCCCGCAGGAAAAAAGAATGGCGAAAAATCCTGCAAATTAAATATTTTCGACATTTTCAACACCAATCTTGTGTCTAAGTTTCATTTATTTGACTTCTCCGATAAATATGACGTTCTATTAGGACATAAAACTATGCAAGAACTAGGAATAAGCATTGACCTAAATAAAAATATTCTTTCTTATCCCCACGGCACAATTCCTCTTCAATTTACACTAAGCACCCCTGAAAATAATTCAAAGGTAATAACCTTAAAAGAAGGAGTTAATTTTATTGAGTTACCAGTTAAGAATAAAAATAAGAATAACTTAAAATGTGGATTAATTAATGAGGATATTAAATTAAATGATAAATGTGTAATAAAAGAAGGTTTGTATAACATTGTTAATGATAAAATAACTTGTGAAATTGAATCCAATGAAGTAATGGCCATTTGCCCCGAACCAATGGATATCGACGAACCACAAGAAATTTGCACGGATGTTCCCGACATAGTAATGACCAATTGTCCCGAAATGTCGAGTGAATCAGTCCTAAACGAAATAACTTTTGGGGTTCAGTCGAATAATAGCCCTTCAGACGATTTGATTCTAGAACAACGGGTAAAAGAATATCATGATGATAAGGCACTACTGTCTCGGGCCATCAAAAGAATCATTGAAAAAGAAAAAGAAGATCGAACAAATAAATTAAATAGAAATAGAGAAACAGTTGATATCCCAGAAGGCGAAATATATATACGGGATAAACAATTCGGGAAAGCCAAACCCAAATATAAAAGAGGAAATTACTCAAAATTAACAAAACTAGCTACAGTCAATAAAAAATCTTTTAAAATACACCCTAGTTTGATAAAACGGCCTAGGAAAAATACAACTAATACTCCGCCTGTTTCAGATGAGAGAGGCATCACAAAAAACTTCCCTCCTGACCCCGGTGGTGAGCATAGTCAGCATAGTAATTTTTACACTGGCGAGCCCAGTCAGCCCTCTTCAAATTAATGACATGACCCAAGGACCTGGCATAACATCTTTTAAAATCACTAAGACGCTTGTTGTAGATAAATACTATACGTTCATTCATATTACCAATTTAGAATTACTAGATTCAGAATTACAAAATCTTCATAACATTATAAAGGTCTCTTATAAACTAAACCAAACCAGTTCAGTGAAATCCTTACACAAATATTATTCATATAGTCGTAATAAATTAGACCATATAATTGCTAACCATCATAGAATTAGAGTCAAACGAGGTCTCATTAACGGTCTAGGTAAGGCCATATCCTGGCTAACAGGAAATATGGATTCTGACGATAAAGAAAAGTACGATAAAATCATAAATGGTATCGAAAGAAACGCATTTCATTTAGAACATAATGTCGAAAACCAATTGGCATTAAATAAAAAATTAATAGAAGAATTTAATCATGACGTATTAATAATACAATCAAACAATAAAAAAATAAAACAATTTTTATCCAGCCCAGTTGTTAATCAGATCGAAATCAACCAACAACTCAATTCAATATTTCTTAACTTAGTACTCATAGCAAACAAAATCAGAGATGTGGAGACTTCTATCAAATATTGTAAAATAAATATATTGCACTCAAGCATCTTAACTCATAATGATCTGGAATCACTTCAAACAAGTAGAAACGTAACTTTTTTGACCTCAGACCTTACAGCACTTTGGCAACTAAGTAAAGTACATTGTTCAATCAAAGACAATAATATATATTACTTCATTAATGTTCCTTTACATAGTTATTCTCCTGAAACATATTTCCTTCTGTCCTATCCTATAGAAAGAGATAATCTGGTCTCAACAATTTATGCGCACCCTCCTTTAATCCTTAGAGTGAACGATGAGTTATTTACAGCTACAAGCGAGGAAATCAAGGACTACCTGTACTGCCATAATAAGACTCTTGTTAGTGACAAGTGTATTTTGCAAATTGTTAATAATGTTAATCTAATAGACTGTAAGGCAGTATACACTTCTAGTTTACCTTTTATAAAATATATACCTTTCGTAGATTATTATTTAACTTTTAAGGTTAACAAAATAGTGGTAAATAAACATAACTGTAATGATACTGTATTTTTAGCCAACACTAGCTTAATTAAATTAGATGAGAATGAAACCATTTTGGATAATAAAGTAATTCCTATGTATAAAAACTCCAAAGTCATGAGTCTTAGCGCACAAGTATTTGCTCACTCAGACCTAAACATATCTTTTGAAGATCTGCACAAATTCAATATAGCAATGAAACCGCTGGAGTACCTAGAGGACGTCCCTTCCACTTCTATTGAGAAATACTACTACTTCGTGAGTGGCGCTCTCCTTTTGGTTCTATTCCTGCTTATGTACCTCCGTTGTCTTCGCAAGAGAACTCTTCATCGACCCGGGGCAGAGACCCAGGCAACTCAAGAGGACCAAACAAGTGTCTACCCCGGACTCTCTTGTCTGATCTCGCAGGAGCTTCGAACATAAGGATGGAGGAGTTATGGTACCGTCTTCCAGAATCCACAGCATCTGAGTCAGCAAAC
>CM077108.1:527120-575373 GCA_039619505.1 Cimex hemipterus
AATAAAGTTTTTTTTTTTGGACTTTTATTATAACGGATTACGTAACTTCCATCAAGAACTCTAAGCACCCCTGAGTACTGAGGGTCATTTCTTTACGGCTGGAACAGAACTACCGACTTACAGGGTACTCGTTTTGCAGCTAATTTTTTTCTTCTTCTCAACAATATGCAACAAAATAGACAATTTTATCCCCAATGATCTCCTGAGATAATTTGACGTACAAAAGTGTTGAACAAATCTATGAAAACAAGTTGTAATCACATGTTTCATAATAAACTAGTATAGAAAAAATTCATAGGATCATTTTTGTAATTTATTGTCCGCAATAATGGCCACCGTGAGTTCAGGATGTCCCGAATGCGAAATCTTTGAATGCATACCGAAAAAGGTGTCTTTCAAGTTTAAAATAAACGGAATTAAGGATATAACACAAGCGATAAATATTATTAACAAATCCGACGAGCCTTACGACATTAGAATCTACAATCCGCTAACTCCGTACTTTCACCTGAGCTCGTTTATACAAGAGGTAGGTGAAGCCGAAATATTTTTTCAGAATTAACTGGTCAAATTGTGAAACTTTGGGATGAAATGTTGATAGTTGTGAAAAATCGATCTATCTTCCGCCTATTCTCGGTCTTACAGTCTCCGTTATTTATAGCCTTAAATTTAAAGGTTGTTTGTTTAGTTAACTTCAAATCCGGGTTTATTTTATTTATTATTACTTTATATCTGAAGGAAAAATACAAGTTTAGAGTAAAATTATACGCTTTCAACGATTGGAATTCTACAAGTACGATATGTATTTATTCTTTAATGCATACACAACGTTTAAAGAAATATATGTTAAAAAAACAAGACTTTTGATGCTATTAATCTCATTTCTTCCTATATGTCTGACAGAACTCAGAAACTTAAAGCTTCAAATTCTATCTCTTCTCTCAATTTCAGCTAGTGTATACCAAGGCTTTATTCTTGAACCTTTGCTCTTTTCCATGTTCCTAAACGATCTTCATTAGGTTTCAATTTCTCCCAATTTAATCTTTGTGCTAATGGCTCTCAGCTTTACATAAAATGTTCCTACAAGCAACCTCTCTGAAGCTATCGCTCTATCCCACCTTCATTCTCTCAACGGTGAAGTAATAACAGCATTCTTTTAAACCCTGACGAATCCCAATCCTTATTAATTAACAATAAACATCATTAGAACAGGATAAAGATTATAAACATTGCTTAAATTATACAACAATTTCTGTAAATCTCAGGCCCTGAAGATGAATGAATAAAGATTGAAACGTTGGCACGATAAAGAAAAAGTATTTTCTGAAACGTGCGTCACACCAGACTGCATCTCACGATTTCCGAATAATCATCGACTAACTGTCACCTAACACCACACAGTACACATTTCTATCTTAGGTTAGCTGTATAGCTCTCCTGAGTGCTATAAAGCTCTGACTCCAAACCTTCACTCGTAAACTAATTTATCCTATTGCCATCCAAAGCTTTAATTTATCTTTTTAAAAATTTTCATTTGGAAGGCTAATTGTTTGCAAACCTGCCACTTGAATTATAAAATTTATTCCTGTTTTTAATTAGAATTTCAAATTTTTGTTCTGTAATTTAAACATTTCCCATAGGTATTTATGGCCAATAATAATAATAATAATAATACCTATGGGGAAATTTTAATTTGTGGAAAAAATTAAAAAAAAAAAAGAAACAGAATTAAATTTTCTAATTTTATTAAATTTAATGTAACTTGGCCTTCCGAATTAAGAATTCGAAAAATAAAATCAAAGCTTGGATGGCAATAGGATAAATTAGATTACGAGTGAATGTTTGGAGTCAGAGCTTTATAGCACTCAGAAGAGATGTAGCTAACCTAAAATAGAATGTTTGGATGTTAGGGCGTGAAATGACCTTAGCCGTTAAAATGCCCTTAAAAATTAATAATAATAATAATAATAATGGAGTCAGACTAGCAATAGAGTCAGCATGAATGTAGGCGCATCATTATCCTTTTATTCTTCTATTCCAATATGATAAATAAACCGATGCTGCTTTTTTTATTGCAATATTTTGCCGGTTGTATTTTATTACCTTGCAATTTGTATTTTCTTCTATTTCATTCATTATAATTGTTTGTAATTTGTTCCTTTAAAGTAAATAAATAAACGAGAAAGTTGTTCCTCGTAAAGACATATTCTTAGTAATAATATGAGTCCCCAGAATGGTTATTATGCCTACATTTTCACTTCTCATCTGTCCATACTTCCAGTAAAACTGTATTTGTCCGCACCTAACATTAAGCCCTCTTAAATGACAGAACTTACTTTACTTAGTTCCTTGATAAAATTGTCACGCTTACTCATAAGACCAGTTTCTTTCTGTCTTTCTTTCTTTGCCCCTTTAAGTAATTATTTTCAAAGCTCTACTTTATTCAGAATTTTACTTCTCAGTTTTGTGTCCTTTTGATTTACCTTTTTTTTTTATAGGTATTACATTTATCATATAAGTAGTTTAATGAATTCATACATTTATTTTATAGGATTAGTCAATAATTAATCCGGCAGACAATTTCCTGGCCTTTCTTGTTATTAAGTTTATTTTCTTGTCTGAATTATACGTAATGTTTTATATTCTTCTTGTGTGCAATAAACTTATTGTTATTCAGAATTTAAGAGTAATCAAATTTTTTTCTTTAAACCGCAGAATTAATTTATTAGGTGCTATTTTCAAGGGGACTGTAAAGCCAAAAGGATCAATAAGAGCTTACGTGAGCTTTTTAAGGGAACGAAAAGCGAGAATGTATTATGACTACATAACTGTCGAATGTTCAAGAGGCTGTGCTTTTGAAATACAGATTGAAGCAACTCCTATAATAAAAGAGTTTGCCAATTTGCCAAAAGAAATCAAATTCGGCCACATCCCTATTGGTCAAACGTAATAATTAAATTTATTTTTAAATAAACCCAATTGCATTAAATTTGAAACAGTTAATATTTCTAAGGAGAAAAAAGAAAATCATACTCGAACCGAGAAAAGATGAGATGCCGTTTCTTTTCGTGACGTTGAAATTTTGTCCATCACTCTCGATCACACCATCGAGAGGTTTTGCTCATTAATTATATATAGTAAATAGTTTACGCTCAATGTGGATAATACAGTTTATTGCTACAGGTACAGTTGGAACTGAGCCCGTAGAAGTTGAAATAAAATATTGCCCATTGGAGTACATTACTTTAATGCTGCCAGTCAACATTTATCTTCCTACAGTTATAGCGCTCCCATTTACTATGATGATTAGTGCACATACAAAACCTGGATATTACAGGTATGATGATGGTGTGATGACTTTGAGAACACTTAATTACTTTAACCTATTTTAAAATAACAAGAATTAAATATATGTTAGGTAGCTTGTTGAACATTAACAATCAGTTTTAAAAATTTATTTGTAAAAATTTTGAGTCCACAACTATCATCCTCAGGGAAATGCTGTTTTTTTTTATATGGTGACCCATCATACAAAGTAGCATAGGTGCGATGCCAGTTTCAAATGGATAAAGGAATAAAAATTGTAAACCTAAACATACATAACCATATAAAACGATTACAGTAGAGAATAAATTTAATAGGAACCAACTTCTTGAAATTTTGGAAAATGTCGATGAATACAAAGAGGAAAAACCAACATACAAGCTGCCCAGCTTTGCAAAACCTGCACCTATCGTAGCATCTAAAGAAGTGAAGAAAGTCGAACCATCCGCATGGACGCAGCACGATGCCAATAGATTCCTTATAAAGGAAAAATCACAGCATTGTGAATACGAGTTAAGAGGTAAAAACTTATAAAGTCAACATTATTTCACATTTCATAAATTCAAAAATAGGCTGCAAGAGTTAAAAGTTCAATTCACCTAGGACCGTTTGGAAGGTTTCTAGAAGAGGACTACAGAACCCAAAAGAAAAGAGAAAGCAGTTTCTTTGATTTAGTCCACAAGATCAAGCGTGAAAATGAAATTGCTTATTCACATGAAAAGTGTAAAATACGCTGGATTGGAGCCGATTGGTATGAACGAGAAAGGCTGCGCCAAACATACTTGGTAAGAACCATCAGACAGAAAAAGTGGAACTATGCTTAAAATAATAATAAACATTTCAGAATGAAAAGAACATGGTCAATGACAATTTGAGTTATGGCCCTCAGCTAATTAGACAACGATTAATCAGGCACATAAATGAAGTAAGATTTTTTTGTAATTTGTTTGGCATTTAGCTAGTTGATGTATATTTTTTTAGGCAAATAAGTATGAGTTCTCAGGACCAGATAGGAAGCCAAATGAATGGTTTGTGAGATATGTGAGTATGATTAAATTCATAAATGCAGCTAGAAAAATTGTGGTCAAGCTGAGATTGGAAAAAATTCTTAAAAAGTTGAAGGTATTTATTCAAAATTGTTACATTGTAAATCAACCTATCTGTATTTTTGTACATTTATATTTCAGCGTTTGACAAAAGAAGATATAGAAAAGCTTGAGAAAGTATGAGAAAATGTTGAGGTATATTTTATTTATTGTGAAAATTACTGTTTACAATTTTCACTAACTTAATTTTTGAGTATCACAGAATGCCCATTGAGAGAAGTGTACTGAACTACTTAACATCTAATTTCCAACAATTATCGTTCCTTCTGGGCTGCTGCATTGTGTTGGTGAAAATGCTTTCCACGCTTCCTCAAATATGTGATATGGTTGATCTACACGTATTGTATCAGAACTTTTAGGAAGAGCATATGTATAACCTAGGGGAAAAAATTAATAAAGTACAATAGCTGTAACAATAGAATGTTTTTTTTTTTTTTTTTTTTTTTAAATTACCAGGGAACCATTTTGGAGGTACTGAGCCTCTTAGTTGCACTAGATTTCCTCTTACAGGAGGTATGGTTTCCAAAGAGACATCAAATTTATCACCCTCCGTTTGACTGCTGCCAAGAATCTCAGACGGCTTGTTTCCAATGTTGATAGCTGTAAATTGACTACACTCAATAAATCACTAATACATAACTGATTTTAAGATCTTAACTATTTTTATTATAATTTAGTGTTTTATTTTACATGACAATCAAATTAATATATACATGATCCCAATTCACTCATTAAAATAAGGATTTTATTTATACTTAATGTAGTAAAATATGACAAATATGATACATACGATGAGGCTCAGGAATTTCAAAATCAGAAGGGCTTTCAAATTCCAAATAAGAAGCGTCTTCATATTCTAACATGCCCTCTTTATGTGACAAAGATGACACTGGTATTATTGCGCTCTTAACAAAAACCTCATTAATTTATTAGAAAATCTTTGGTGAAATTTAACCAATACCTTCTTATTCTTTGCGGCATGAAGTACTTTAACTGTTGGACTGGACTTATCTTCAGGGAATAACTTCTGATACGTTACTTCTGGTAGTGATTTAAACTCTTTTTCTTCTGAGGTGATAAATGCGGCTACAGTTTCTGGCAGGACATCTTCTATCACCTAAAAAACACAAAATGCTATTTTATATTGAATCTTTTTTGTGTAAAACATACTTTTCCAGTCTTTAAGTTCTGCTCCTTTGCGTTCATCGTTTGACTCATCTTTCGCGTGCGTTCTAAACCCTTCCTTTCACCTTCTAGGACTCGATTGGTAAGCACTTTGTTTGCTATGTTAGAATACATTTCAATGTCTGCAAGGAGCATGTCATCTGTCTCGGCATCAATTTGATTCTAAAACAATCATATATGATATATATGCCACTTCCATTACAGTGTGTACACAAGTGTGACTATTACATCAAATAAAAAACTGGATGTATAATGAAAATGGTTGAAAATCAACACAAAATTGACCCCTATCTCTAAATATTGGGAGTCTTGGGCAAGTTCAGGAAGAAATTTGGGGTTGAATATTGATTCCTCCTTGGTATGGGAAGCTCATATAAATGAAAATGAATTTTGTAAGAAAAATACAATATAGTGTTAATAATTATAAACCCAAAATAATAAGTGCATATTAAAAACTTAAAATTGTAATTATAAAACTTGTAAGTGAGATGGCATTTATACAGGGGATTATATATTGGGATTTATCAACATTTAAGATGTAAAACATTATATATTCTTTATTGAGAGGTAAACTATAAGTTCTGGTACTCTAATTTTAAACTTATAAATATGTAAATACATATATAATAATTTTGAATATAATCATACAAAAACTAAACAGGGTGGTTTTTTTTAATGTGGATACTGCTGAATTCTATGAGCCAACAAGAATGATCTCTTCATTGGCTCTTTTCACATCCTGTACACACTAAGTTCTAGTTCCTATAAGGAGTCAGCGTATTGACTTATCAAATAAGCATTTTTTCCTGCATTGGCTTTAGGCTCCAACCGTGTCTCTACAGGCATACACACTAAGCAAATCTTGCCAACAAAAGAACCAACCACTCCGTTGGCTGTGATTTGCTCAGTGTGTACAGGATGTGAATCAGAGCCAATAAAGTGGTCGGCCTCGGTCAAGGTCTTCTGGAGGTAACATGAAAAAAGTTGATGTCATTGCGATTCTACAAGACCAAATTCCTTAATCCCAACCCCTTGGCTTGATGAGGATGAATTAAGGATGGCCAATGTGTTGGGGACTAGCATCTGGTCTTGTTTAGTTGTCTTTTGTCAGCTGAGATTTACATAGTGTGTACACGCCTTAAGACGATAACCTGGGTTGTTAATTTAACTTGATTTCTTATTTTCTTTCAGCTTTAAAGATACTAAATGTAATATTTCCTTTTCAGGGTTAGTATGTTCTTTTGGGCGTTATAATAGGATATTTTCTAGTGTTACTTCTTTATGGGTTGTAAGTCATTTTATGAAAATAACAACTTGAAAAATGTTAACTCAATAATGGCTGACATTTACAGAATATATTTTTTTTTTTTTTTGTGCTACAAATGTGCAATCACCTCATGATGCATATCAGGGTATTTAGATACTGCCTACATTATCATTTAACGTATTTAAAAAATTCTAATGAAAACCTAAGCTTTTAATACATAATTAACTTTCAATTTCAACAATTTTGTACTTACAATTAGAGAATCCATTCTGTCAGTGACACCTCTCTATAATTTTCAAAGAAATACTATAAAATTGACAATTAACTGGATCAATTCACAATATAAAATTATAAGTTACCACGCATTTCTTTAATGGGAAAATGACCTGTGGAAAAAGAAAACTTTGTTCAAAAATGAACTGAAAGGAATAACTCAAGATTGCCTTACGTCAAGTATTGGAACTGATTTATCCTTGAAAAGTTTAAAATAAATATGATAAATATTTAATTAATTGATATATGTCATGAAATATTAAATAAACAAGAAATTACCACTCCATTTGAGTCCAATCCTCTTTCAGATGGAATCTGTAACACAATGTGTATTTACAATTTTTTAAACAGGGGTATGCAACAGCAGAGGTCATCATTTCAACCCCCTGTGCTACTGGTTGGTTTGGAAAAAGTTTTTGTTAAGTTTGCCAAGTATGTCCAGGGTCACTGGATTCAGGGACCTAGTGATGAGCTCGATGTCAGAGCCTTTAATGTTGTGGCCACTGAAGCCCCAGACAAAATGAATTTAAATTCTTTTAATTAATCAAATAAACAAATTTATGATCATTTATTTTTTGACCGTTCATATACATTACTTTGATCACAAAAAAAAAAAAAAAAAAAATGAAAAGAAAGATTAAAAAAAAAACTTGCCAAATTTATAATTCTAATGTCAATTCTATCATTTTATTACTATTATATAATAAATAAGCAAATACTTACTACAAATGTTTTATTTTGGTTTATGAGTTCCTGAAAAAATGAAACAAAAATTTCCCTTATTATTATATTTTCAAGGCTTGTTATTTTACTAAAGGTTTAATCTTTTATTGCAGCACAGAAAAGAACTTTATTAATTACAAAGTAAATTGAAGTTTTTCTAGTATTGTGTAAATTCATTTTAAAATTTGATAGTTCAAAAACAGACCTTTATTTCCTGACTCCTCCTTGAATTCTGAACCTGTAAAGCAATGAAACTGATCTTTAAAATAAATTTAACTCAACTTTTACAATTTGCACGTTTAAGAAAAGTATACATTTTGAAAATATGTATAAAATGATGAATGAAAATGCGGGTTTTGAAAAGTGACAGAGTGCATTACTTAATGAGCTACAAAAAACTTACAATAGATTTTTGGTTCTTGGCCTTGTTTAAACACTGAAAATAACAATGCAAATGAAAGTAATTAAATCAAAGATGGATGCGGAAAAAAAAGCAACATCTTTCTTAACAAGCAGTTGAGGAGCAATCAGGATAAATATAATTTTGGAAAAACTACTTTTTAATTTCATTGCTGATCTATCGATCTTTATTCATGTCATCTTCAAGGCATAAATTACAAACATAGGTTGATAAGGAAAACTTGTTTAAAAATTATATAAAAAATAAATGATTATTTAAATTAATTGTACTTTTTTATCTAAGGTCTTGGTTGAGATGAAAAAAATAGTGGGGCATGAGCGGGATTCGAACCTGCTACCTTCGGTTCAAATCACCACTGCTCTAACTTCTTGAGCTGTTCTGGCTAAATGGCTAGAGTAGCGGTGTATATCATCTCACTCAAAATTTTAAATAAAAAGTGTAAATAATTTAAATAAAATGGACAATTATGTCTATTAAATGCATATATGGATTAATAATTATTTACTCTTTTTTTTGTATAATTTTTTAACAATTTTCTCAATCAATATACATTTGTAATTTTCTCAAGCCTTGAAGGTAAACAGACTAAAGGTTGAAACATCATCACAGAAATGAAAAGGTGTTTTTCTGAAATATATCTACCCTCACTGCTCCTCACTTCTTCAAACAGTTATTGAACCATAGGTCGCTAAACAACACACCTTTCTTAACTTTTCACATCTTCTCTCCAAAAGTTGCTGGCGAAGGGTAAATTTGTAATTAAAATGACAGTTAAATCACAATATTTAGTCAAATGTACTTACAGATACTGAAACAAAGGAAAATGCCATTAAAGTTCAGTAAATTTTCATATACAGTTATATTTCACTCATTTTCTATACAATAGACCTTACCTTCATCGTTAGATTGTTGCGTTCTCATAGTAGTTGTAGCTGAAAAGGATAATATTAATATTTATTCACATTTTACTGAAATAAGCTGCGAAACTTTATTTATCACTTGTTCTTTGTATGTGTAATATCATAAATTCAGTTAAAATGATTAGGATTAGAGTTAGCACAATTTTCTATCCAATAGTTGTTCAATGTTTTTGAACTATTCAATTTTGGTTTGTGATGTGAAACACAATGTCTGTACTGTAGTATATAATAGTATCTTCAATAATAACCAACACCATTGTCAAAATTATTATTGCTAATCTTAATTTATAGTACATAAACATTTGTGAAAAAAAAACTTACATGAGGATTCTTGGAGAAGACGAGGTATTCTTTGGCCTGGAAATATTGAAACCTCTTTCAGTACCCATCTTGAAATTTTTAATGACATTATAGACAAATTACTAAATGATATTCCTTATGGTACTATCGTTAATAAAAAGTGTTTCTTTTCGAAGCTGCGATTTGCTTACAATTGGAATGAAGCAGGGAGTTGAAATGAGAAGTTTATGACATGGGTGATCGAAGGCAAGTGGTAAAGCAGCAGCGTATTTAGCCGAAAGTTGTAGGCTCGAAGCCCCCCTGTGACACAAATTTTTCATTTCGAGGGAGAGGGAGAGAGAGAAAGAGAGGGAGAGATAGAGAGAGAGAATAATTAGGTCTCTTTGGGCAAGACACTATTGGATTTAACTTACGTCTTGACTCTGGTATACTGGCTGAGGCAGGGTGTGGCTCTGGTTGTGTTGACTTACTTGACTCCATCTATACAAAAAAATTAATGTTTTTAAATTTGTAATTTGTGAAATTTTATTACATGTATAGCATTATCAATCTTATTAGTATGAAGTTAAGTAAGAAAAATAATATTTCATGAGCAACATTACTCAACCTCATGTGCATCATATGCACAAAATACCAATAATTTTATTTTCAATCAACTATAATATATTTTTATCATAAAGGAAACTACAGAAACAAGACTGTTCAACAATTAGAACTTTAAACATTTAGATTAATAAAAAAAATTAAGTTATTAAAACGTTTTATTTATGTGTATGTGTCGTATGTACAATATAATAATGTGTTTAAAAATCTTCCACTTTCACAATCGGATGTTTTCTATGTTCAATAGAGTTCAGTTTTCATTCAATATTAGGTCCTGCCAAAATCGACTACCTAAAAAGTATGTAATTATCAGAATAATATATATCCTGTGACTTATGAGATAATAAATTACCTCTTTATTTTTATTGTTCATAAAAAAATACATTCTAAAGTCAAATTTAACCAAAATCATTTCAGGTTACGTAGTTTTATGCAAAAACTTCTTTATTTTTTTAAATCCATTATATTTCATGGTCTGATTGACCAAATAACTTCTTTCAATTAATTACTCTTTATGTAAGGATGTTTGGTTGAAATGAAAAAGTTAGTGTCATGAGTGGGATTCGAACACACGACCTTCGGCTCAATACGATGCGATTGAGCTATCGTGGCTTTGATCCTCTCAGACACCAACTTGCCATCTCAACCAATAATTATTTTTTAATTTTAGTCGGTATGAAAAAAGAATTGACTAAACTTTAAGTTTTAACATTCTAAATTTTTGTGTTGCCTGTTTAGTTAGCTAACTAAATCTACTTACATCTCAAAAGGGATGTCCTAGTATGGGATGGCCAAGTTGCCTGTTGATAATCTAAAAATGTGCCAAAGAATTTTACCCCACAACTTGACGCGAGATAAAAAAATGTGCTATTTTAATTTTACCTCGGTAAGTCCTCATAGCATTTCTAAAAGACTGCATTTCTTCATATGTTTTGCACTCATTATTGTACAAATTATGATACTAAAATATTATTGAAAAGTTTGAATTGAAAATGTTTTATCATGAGCGATCAATGCTTAAAATAATATTATACAAATTATATTATACAGTCTAAATTTAATATTTTTTGTATTTAGACCAGAATTTTACAGATTTTATCAATATTAAAGGGAATAAATATTTGTAAAGTTCAAGAAGTAATTGTTTTGCATTATCTTTGTATTTACTTTATAAACTGAGTTTGAAAAAAGTTTAAAATTTTCATTTGTTTAATAGAAAACATACTTATCTGAAATATTAAACAAAAATAGAACATACCACAGGAGAGCCTGAAAAGAAAAATATATATAGTACAGACTAATGTTACAAATATTAATGTGATAATACTGAATAATTTTTTTATACTTGTATATGAAAAATTGAAAAAAAAAAAAAATGAAAACAATATATATGGCAGATATATATTTTTAACAGATTAATCAAAATTCTTAAAAAACATATATTAACCAAAGATAAAACATGGGATTTATTATTTTAGCCTATGTGTTTTGGCCTGTTTCACAGGTTCTCTCTCCAGGGATTTTTAGAGTTAGATACCTACTTAGTGTTTGTTAATGTATGTCAACAGATGGACAAATCAATTGATGTTTGTCAAGGGTATGTTTTTAAAAGTTCAACATTTCAACACCTACCCTGACAACATACATAAACAATATAGTATGACAATATACAATACATAAACAAAGAAAGGGAAAAAGGAAGAATAAACACAAATTCGAATCTATTTGTATTTCTTTGTTTTTCTTGTAATGTTTTCAATTTCAACAAATATTTATAGCAACACAAAATCATGAAAACATCACTAATTATTTTTTTAAAAAGAAGAATTGTTCTTTTAGGTAATAAGTTTAAGCAAAATTTTGGCTCACATAAGTTCAACTTACTTGCCATGTTTTCTCCAAATTGTGTACCCATTTGGTAAGACATGTAGGATGGATATGGAGTCGGATACATTGATGTCATCTACAATTTTATTATGCTATAAAACTATAAAAGCCTAATTTTATTGTTAGATTAGCACAAAAGTATTAGAAATATATTTTGAGCTGATTGACACCTGTTCACACTTTATTGGGCCTCTATGCACATTTAGGTTTTGTTTTTCAAATTGTTTGTTTGGTTATCCAGGTATTTATTTACTGTCGGTTTTGACTGGTTCAAATGAATTTGAGTGAAAAGTTGGGTGATCAAGTATCAGTCAGTTTAACATGTATTTACTGACCTGCAGATCACAATTATTGCATTTTTTAGAATGCTAAATGATTATAACAATTTATATGGATTTTTTAGTTTGTCTGAATTTGATGGACATCAACTTTGAGACTGGGCATTGAAACTTACAAACTTCAAATTGAAAGTACTTATCTTTAGAACACCAACTAGAAATATAATTAACATACCATACCACCATCTGAAAATAATAATTATTACCATTATTTTTTTGAATAAAAAGAAATTACTATTAAAACTAGCTTTCCTTAAAATAGCATTCTAAGCATGCGCTCTTTAACTTAAAAATGTGTTGTTTAGAAGTTTTCATTAATTACGCCAAAAGATTGCTACAAGTAACAACAAAATATGGAATTTCATATTTATTATTAAAAAACTTTTATTTTGGTTGGATTCATTATGTGAAGGGGTATTTAGTGAATTTCAAACCGTACTTTTTATTGCCTGGCTCCAATACATCTTGAGAAGGGGTAACAGACCCGAAATATGTATAGGTAATAAAAAGTAAAACAATGAGTGAGAAGAGCACAGATGCCACAATTTAAAGTACATATGAACAATTAAATTAATTTTCCATACTTAAGCCATATCCACACTGGTTATTCGGATATGCCATGAACGTATTTGGAAATCCTGCTGAATGTTGCTGGTTCAAAGGAGGTGCTGATGACTGAAATTATGAAAAGCTTAAACAGTTACAAAATTGTTAATTATATAAAAAAATACACACATGAGTTTGTTATTAAATCAAATAAATATAATTATTGGGTAGTTGCTATATAATACAAATTTTTTTAGTAATTTGGATTTGAAACATTTAGGAAATCAACACAAACTCGGAAATGATATAATAAGAAAATGAGGTTTAAATATATTTACAAAAGTGGATAAGACTCAAACAAAAACAAACACCTTACAACAGAAGTATACAGGCAAGCAAATGAGAAGAAAAAGCATTTCAGGTCAAGAAATAAATTTTTTATAACTCATAATGCTCTGAAAGTAAGTAGGAGAATAACAATTAATTATAAAATTGTGTTGAACAGTGACCATTAATTATTCACAGATCGTGGGATGCAGTCTGGTGTGATGTAGAATTTAGAAAAACCTTTATGGTGCCAACATTTCGATCTTTATTGAGAGAGCCTGGAATTTTTTTTTAATATAAAATTTTCTAGCATTGCATGAATGCTTTTTTTTACAATCTAAAATTATCTGGCATTATATAAATTCATTTTTTTTCACATGCTATAGGCATTTTTAAATTAAACAATGTTTGCAAATCCCAGGCCCTGAAAATGATCTCAATCAAGATAGAAATATTGGCACAATAAAGAAAATATTAGTCTAAAACGTACATCACACCAGACCACATTTCACGATCTCTGAATAGTAAATAATTATAAGATGCAATTCTCATCCTCCAAAGATAATACGGTGTATGATGGTTAAAATTCATTGAATTCAAAAACCAAGAAAAAAGCATATACACAATTTCAGAAAATTAGCAATAAAGAAGAGAAAATTATGTTAAGTTGATGTATGGATATGAATGCTATTTGACAGAACCTATGTAAAAATTAAAATTTTGGAACTTATGTTGTGTTTTTTTAGCAGTTTACAAATGGCTCAAAACCAAAAATTAGGGCAATGTGCACAACAATCCCACTATACCAACATTATCCATTTTCAATGTACCTCAATATGATGATTAACATGTCGATAAATATGAAGTAAGAAAAAACAAAGGATGGCTTAAAAATTGTAGATCAGCTTTTAAGATCTAAACCCACCGCATTTGAAGGTTACTGTCTATACCAAATTACTATAAAAAACAATACTAAAGAAAGTTGAGAAATATTTCACTTGGATACCAGTCTTTCATGGAGTATTGCACCATAAACATATTTGCAGTAAAACCTCAAGAGAGGACATACTTGTGGCAAGAAAATATCGGAACAAATTAGTTTTAACTGGTGGAGTTTGGATATAATTCAATAAATAAAATGTGAACTATTTGCTTAACAATAATTTTCAAACCAAAACAGACAACAACGAAAAGAAAGAAAGCAAGAATGATAAAAAGTTTTTACAACATAAAAAAATGTTTTAACACAATCATCTATGTCTTTACAAAGCAGGGCTTCACAGGAATGTAAACTAAGCAGAAAACTGTTCTTTATATTAAATGGTACCGCATCGTAATTAAAGTATGTTACTTACCACTACTGATGCTGAAAAAACAAACAAAAAACACATTAATATGCTGGAGAAAATGATACATCCATTATACTGAACTAATAAAAAGATTACATAATTCATATAGCATACTATTAACATATTTTTACATTATTAAATGAATAAAAAGTTAGAGTGCCAGAAGAAAATTTAATTTGGGTGCTGTGATTGTATAAATCTTATGGGTAATGTTAAAACTTACATCTTGTACTGTGCTTTGTCCCTTTGTTATATGAAACGTCATCAGAAGATTTAGATAAATTCCGATTCAGATCGGTATCTAAAATAAGCAAACAAAATTTTATTATGATAAGAAAAACAATTTAATTGTAATAAAACATTAATATATAAAATTCAGCCAACAATGCTTGTAGTACCTTTTTGAAGTATTGATATTTTCAATGTTTTATTTGCTATTTTATTATAAAACTTACTAAATCAAAAAATATATTTATATTTATGCCTTTGACCCGATTTCCTTGTCAATTTAGACATACTTATTATTATTTGTAAGTCAATAAATTGACAAAATTGTGATATTCTTTCCAAATTAGAGAAATGGAAATTTTTGAATGCTTGTATTTAGAAAACAGTGAAGAAATATCAGCTTTAAATTTGAAGCATTCTAGCTGCAGGGTAAAATCATTATGTACTCTGTTTTTGTTATACATATTATAAGCTTTTTGTCTTTTATTCTGAACAATATTAGATTAGAGGCCCCTTACTATTTTTCTACATTGAAGCACAATCGGCTTCTTTATGAGTCGCTCAAAAGAAAATACGGATAGTTTAACTCAACTTACATCTAATAGTAAAGGACAGGAGTTTTGAAAAAGCTCTCCATTAATAAGGCAATTAAAATGTCTTTTCAATGTACCTTTTTCTTCCGCTGTAACATCCTCCACTTCGGTGGTGGTAGGCCACGTGAATTTATGTGTGGTGGAGTCCGTATCTTCCTGTAAAGAATAGACGTAGATGGAATTCATTTTAATGACTTTTTCTGCAATGGTCAAAATGTTTGTGTACAGTTTAAAAGATCGGCATTAATAATTTAAAAGAAATAGCGATACGTATTCTTACTTTTTTAAAGGTGTTTTAGGTGTGCGGGAAGCACGCTTGTGTAAAATACACCAAGAACGACGAAGGAAATCTAATAGAAATACATGGAATCTAACGAATTATATGTAAGTTAGGCTTAATCGGACGTTATTTGAAAAATATTGTCGAGACAAGGTTGTTTTCTTGAAGAAAAATCCCCCTTGATAAAAAAAGCCCAAACATTGACGCTGGAAATCTTTCTCGGTTCCATTGGCAGGTGAAAGCAATGCCACAATTCTTTTTTCCCTCTAGGCGATTTGCTTCGTCGCACTTCATTTGCTTCGGTTTCGGATAAACTATAAAAGCGATATTCAGTCTGGAAAAGAGTTTAGTAGTGGAAGGACGGACGATGCACCACACGATGAAGGTGAATTTGAAACTTTTCCTTTTTCGAATTGTGGATTTTCACAGTTTTCTATTCTTTTAGAACTGTCTGCTTAGCTGTCTGGCGCTTGTTTTCCTTTTGGATTTTGTTTCTCCAAAAGTGTACCCCATCGATCGTTATTATGATCAAGACTCAGCCGGTTCCGATCGTGAGTAAAACCATGAATTAGACGGTGGAGAAATTAAATACGATTTTTATGAATAAAAAGTTTTCTTTTAATTGTTTGAAAAAATATTTTTTAGATCACTACGGAAGAGTTCACATAAAAGTCTATCGCGGACCGTCGCAACATCATTTCGCTCCTCACGGTTATTGGATCAAACAGCCAGCAGACGACCATCACTAGACAAAATAGCACTGCAAACAGCTCATCTTTTACGTATATATTAAATTATTATTTTCATACTGTTTATTTGTGTTAAATTTATTTACATTTTTATATTACTAATTTAAGAAAATAAATGTTTTATAAGAGTTAAGTAAGAATTAAAAGCGTTTATACGAATCCTACACATCGATACTGATAACGATTTTTGTGTTATTTAAACTAACGACCAAATTTTGATCGTTAGTAATAGTTTATGGATATAAAAATATCAAGATATTTTTTCTATAGAAAATCTAATATCTAAAATGCTCTCACGTCAAAATCCAGGCGTCGTCTAGTTCTAGACCTCACTCCCTGAAAAAAATAATTAAGGTAATAAGGATACAGATTAAGACCATTAAGAATATTACAAAGAAAGCAACAACATTATCTCTTTCTTCAGAAACAAATATTTGAAATTATTTAACGAGGGTGGTAGGGTGGGGGGGGGCGCAACAGTTCGATGTTGTCACGGCGCTCATTCATCCCTATAAGGTAAAGGTTCGATTCCAGCGGCCCTGCATTCGAACTCGACGAAGTGATCATTTCAAACCCCAAGTTCATATAACCTAGAGGTTGAAATACCCTCATAAAAAATTCTTAATCCATTGCCTTATTACTCTTATTAAATCTTTCTTATATTAAATTGCCATAAAAATTCTCTTTCGACAAAACAGATGATAATAAAATATAACTTCACTGGAGATTCTTTCGTAAACCATTTAAAACAACTAGTGATCTGTTTTATATACAAGATTGTAACTTTAAAATGTAAACGAGAACCGAATACGACCTTTTCGTTCACGTGTTATGTCATAAACTCACCAAACAAAGATAAGTCTCAAATTGTTCAAATTCAAAACGAAGCTTTTAATGTCATTTAGCACATCTTACCTTGTTGCTGCTAACAGAAGCCATTCCGGATTGTGAAAGGGAGAATTTTCTTGTGTGTAAGTGTTTACGTGTCGGAAAAGTAAATAGTGTTTCTCTTGAAAGTTATTTTACATATGTTGTTTGTATTTTAATTTATTGTTGATGACAATAATAACTTGATTAGAATATATTATTTGGATGTTATATACACAACAATATTACGAATATATTAACTAAAATACGCTTTTCAGGGGGAAATCCTTCACCTTTTAATTTTCGAAAAGAAATCCCCTTCTTCCAACCGGGCTTTGAATTAGTCATTCTCGGCTAACCCAAGGATTTCTCATTAAAAACTTTAGACCAATATAAGATTTTTGTCAAGGGCGAATTATTTTTGCTGTGGAACTCCATTACAGGAAAAATAGAGGAAAAACGCCTTCCAGCAACGGTCCATTGCAGGCGAATAATCTTTTAATTAAAAAAAGTACAGAACTACTCCAGGTCGAGACGAGGTAAAATTCGACAACTTTTTTTCGATCGATTTGAGTAAACGATTGTGCTAAGGCGCTGGATTTTCTTGGAGGGATTTGAAATTGTTCTTAATGGAAACGACCCTGCTGAGCCGATTGGCGCTAGAATTAAGCTCGTAAAGCTAACAATTTAAGAGATAAACTCATAACAAATTCAAATTTTTATCGATGGTTTTCAATTGAAATGACCATGCAGTCAATTGGCACATGAATTAAGATCGCGAAATTCATAGTTTCCGCACGCAAAAAAAGGGAAAAAACTTCACTAAAGCTAATAGAATTTTAATTGTGTATTTATAGCAAAATGTTATACACGATTTTCCCGTTTGTATGAACATTTCAAAACAAAATCTTCTACAATTTCCCACTGGGGTGAGTGGCAGATTGAAAATTATTGTCGTGTCGTTGGTTCACTGGGGAGAGCACAAGGATTTATTTTCCCTTGATATATATAAAAAAGTACAACAATAGTACAAAGGGCTGGGGTCGTCTTTGTGGTGGGTCCGAGTACCGAGTCGTAGGTCTGACCGCGTGGGGCCGAGTTTGTACAGCATTTGTGACAAGTAAAGCGAAAGATTCAATCTGGGACATTGTGTGCCCTGAGGGTGTGTGGAAGGGCTTGTATATTTGTGTCCTCGGGTAGGGAAGGGTGACATTTGCATGGCATTAGGCGTCTAGCTCATATTACTGCTCCCTCAGCTGAAACTAATCGTAAATCGCTTCATTTTCATATCCTCCCCTCGTCCGCCCATTTTATATCCTTACGTTCCTTCCTTAACCCAGTTCTTTGGAAGACTTTCCTACAGCCTCTACCCCCTTTTCACCCGGCCGGGAACCTACTTTGAGGCAGTATATCACTCAGACTTGACTTCAACTCCACCTGTTACCTCCAATTTCCCTCTATCCTTGAAAATAAATACGATCAATTTTTTTAACTTGGCCTCCCACCCTGTCGCTAATGTTACGACAAAGTATAATAAAAATATGTCGTTAATCAAAAAATTGATAGAACGAAAAAATCCTTATTAATAATCTCTTTTTGTTTTTTATCTCAACCAAAACCTTAATAAAACGAAAAAGAATTTATTTGGTCAAGCGGACCCCGAAACCTAATAAACTAAATAACAATTTAAAAACTCAAATATATTGTCAACATCAAGGGAAATAAAATATTTATAATAATAAACGTGCTTGACCAGCCTCTCCTGCAAATAATATTTCAACCGAACGATGAGTAGATTATTTTAAGCAGATTTAATGTTGGACGACCTGAGTGGTGGGGTTATGCTTCTTATGCGTTTGTAGTCAGATTGCCCTCAAGAATCTTCGACAAAAGGAATATTTAATTCTGAATGGGTGGTATCGTCCAACCTATAAAATGGAAAATAAGTTTTTGAGGATTATGGATTGAGAAGTTTGGATGTGAAGGGAAAATTTTACATTTCCAGTCCTTCGTCATTCCTCTTCCGATGTCTACTGCGTCTTCACTGAAGTGTTATAAATCAGCCTTTTATCCAGAAGTCATGATTTTAGTATAAAGTGCGTAGGAAATGTAATAGAACTCCCGATTACCAGACCCTCAACAGATTGAGGCATGGTTAGGAACACAGACTGTGTTTTCTAATGTAAAAAATAACGGAAAGGATATTTTTATTTTTGTAAAAACAACAAACAAGTTGAGTTTAACTTTTGTTCCTCCCCTTTATATTTTTTTATCGGATGATTTTTGAGAAAAGGCATCTAAACCTTTCCATTTATATAGTTTCCATGAACCAAAAAGTTTGGATCAAACAGTTCACGAAAGCGGAATGCTACCAATCCAGATCGCCCTTTTAATGAGCAATTAATTTACTATAAATTAAAATGATCAATAAATTTGTTTCCGTTGAAAAAGTCGGAGAAGATGTCGTTTTTCCGTAAACAATGTTCCAAAAAAAAATTTTTTTTGGAATAACTTGAGGCCAAACTTGGCTCCAAATTAAAAAAAATGGGGATAAGTTTAAATTCATCTTATATCCTTCCTGTATCTTAAATACTATTATGTTTGAGGTTTTTGTCTATATCAACGTAAAATAAATTGTAACTTTTCAGGGTAAAAAATTAGTTTTGATAGAAATAATATATTTAAATCATTATAGATCACTATTTTTTGTTGCGTTGAATGCTTTATAATCCGAATATAAGTTTCTACCACGATTAAACATTTTTATACCTTACAATGATAAAAAAAAAAAAAAATAGAATAAATGTAATAAAGTTAACAATAAACATCAAGGGGTACAGGTTGTGTATACTTTTCTTCCCATTTTAAATGAGTTTTTCAAAGGTTCAGGTTAAAATTTAATTTTTCAGCCTTTTTCCCAATAGGCACATACGCCCGTTCGTTCTAATTAAGCCTTCATCAATTTGCTCAAACGTAATACCACGGAAACCGTCCTTCCTTAAATCGAGTTTCTCATGCCATTATTTTCCCGTCTACTCAGGCGCAAAAAGCTCACCGTCAACAGGTGAATAATTTTCCGGCAGTTGGTCTCACTTTCGCTCACAGGGAAAATTCGACGATTTTTTTTCAACCGAGTTGACCCCTTTGAGCAACCCACGTGGGGATGCCATTTGTACGCGGCGTATTTTTAATAATAAAATAACAAAAAACTTGTTAGTGTTAAAAGAACGAGTACACGCAAAAGGATTAGTTCAAACTGTTCGATAGACAAAATCATAAACCTTATGAACAATATTGTTCATGTAAGTTTAAAGGAAATGAACTCTTGTAAAACAATTAGTTATCTTACATGGGAGAAGTGATAGTACAGCACAGGAAAAATTTTTAACGTATCTAAGATTATCATAAATGTTTGTGAGACAGTGTCGAAAATTGGATCAAAAAGATATTTTTTCTATTACCCAAGGTGTAGCAATTTTTGAAAGAAGGAAATCTAGAGAAATAAGGTCTTTAAGCAGTATTTTGTGAGAGAGTAAATGAAAATAAAAGAGAAAATGTATCAAAAGATTTTTGAAAAACCTATAGAAATATTACATTTGTTGACATCTATGCGCAGTTGCCTGCCTTAATGAGGAAATTACACTGACAGGCGACAAATTCGATTTGGAGGGCAAATTCGAAAGTTGGGTTGAGATGAGACGTTAGTGTTCGAGTGGATCGAGTTCTCAAGTGACAGAGCAGCGGCGTATTTGGCTGAAGGTCGTGGGTTCGAATCCCGCGCTCCTAACACTGACTTTTTCATTTCACCGACACCTTTAAAAAATTGACTTTTAATTTAGTTTACCTGATATCGTAATGGAGATTTCTAGGGTGGTTGATTGTCGGACCAAACGAATACTTATCGAAAGCAATATCCCTAGGAGCATAAATTAAACTTGTATTTAGTTTTATGACTTACGTTTATGTTTCGAATGAGGAAAAAGTACTAAAATAAGTTGGATTATGAAATAAAATTAATAAAATATTTAAATTTTTGTTAATAAAATGACAAATTTATTACTTTTCCAGTTTATATGGAGTGGTTTTTTTTCTGGCGGATGTCACTAGTCTTCATGGGAATATGCATAAATTCCGTCCCAGTTTTCCTATAAGCCTCTAAGCGTCGAAGGTAAATCGATGTACGATAAAACAGACGAAATGGGAGGTGAATTAGCCAGAATTCAGCCGTAGGAAGTCGAATCTGAATAATTAAAACGGTCGCGCTGCTTAGCTCGATGGTAGTTCCACGGACAGAGAATAACTTATGCTGGGACACGTCTATCTTATCTTGTCGACGGTGAACACGTTAAAAAATATCGCCCATTCAAAACTACCACTGACGCATTTAAATAAGTTTACACAGAATGTACACACTGTTTATGCATTCTCTTTCTTGAGGAATGATTTTTCCTTGTTTAACCAATTTTATAGGCTTTGCCGAACACAATTAAGTCCTGGGCTCATTAATTAGTAAGATGAATATTTTTGAGTTTGTATTGTCCCACTTTGGTTATGGCGGTTATGAATCACAAAAAATACAAAATGACTTTTAGGAATTATCTTAAATGAATTGTCTGCGTTTTAAACACAATATAGAGTGCTGGGTCGGTTATTAAATATTGTAATTATTTAGGTAAAATTATAAAATATATCCTTGCATTGTTTGCATGGGAGGCGGGGCTCTTTTTATTTCATTTTAGCATTTTTACCTTCCCTTCGATTGAAACCTTTTTTAAACCTATTGATTTTGCAGTGTCATGTCATTAATAGTTTCCATATATAAATTTGTTAAAATTTTTAATTTAACATAATTGTAGACTTTCCTTTTGCTAACATTAAGCTGCACCTCTATTCCAAAATCTCTAATATTATTACATATCACTGTTGAAGCTATGCTGAAGGAAAAAAGTAAAGCAAGCTTAGAGAATTACCCAACCCGAGTATTGGCAGTCCAGCGTTAGACCTAGGTCTTATCGGTCCAACCACCGAGGTGGGGCTAAAGACAGGTGGATCATTTTAACCCCTAAAGCTAACAGTTCTTAATTCAAATCAATTTCACATTCCACTTAATCAAAAATACATTCCTTCTTATTTACATACCATTCTACAAGTTAGAGTTGTGTAGTACTCGATATTCCACCATCATCCTTGCATGGCCTATTCTCAATCGGGTGAGGATTATTCCTCTCTTACGAGTCAGTTCCTCCGATGGCCATCGGGCTCAAAACTTTTATATTTCTTTCGTTCGCGAAATAATTTTATCTCCAAAATTTCAGAAAAATGTTCTTTTCACAACAAACCCATTGAATTGACTCTCATCCCGCCAAAATCGTTCAACACTGCGTGTAGGCTAAAGAAACGATGGGAGTGTTAAAAAGTGACAATGACGGAGAGAGTGAGTTAAGAACTGATAAAACATCTTATGAACCAACAAGTAGGAGCTACAAGTAGGTAGTTTCTCCACTCTATATAACTTTTCCTTATTTTTTGGTTGTTCCCTTCGTATATAATTCTTACATGTTATTGGGTAGTTGTGATATACATTGAAAAAAAAAGTTTTAACAATTAAATACGTGCATAATTCGAACACAAAACACTATCGAACGGTTTATACATCTTTCTCAATAATACCAAATTGTCATAATACCATCTAAAAGAAGAGTCAGAGTTGATGAGGGAATACGCTGACACGATAAAAAATGAACTTTGCCGTCAGAAATAAAACTTTCCCTTCAAAAAAGTTATATAGGTCGGCAAAATGTGATTCCCTCTTGACAGTCTATCATCAATATCTGATCAAAATTCAACTAGAGTATAAAAAACGAAGCGTAACTCTAACTTTGCGCCCATCGCGATACATAAAATAAAACGAATACGTCATATAAAATTACTTTTCATTTTAATAGACTATAAAAGAACTTGAACTATTAGAAAACAATTTTTCCTGGTCGATCAAGTCTCTCATCAAGTCGACTTTTTTATACGGCCTTTTAACAGTATTGCAAATATGTGGTGTTCAGTGACTGTTGGTAAATCGTGAGATGCCGACAGGTAGGTTTGTAGGTTGTACAAAAAAACATTTCTTTATCGTGCCAACGTTTCCATCTTTATTGAGATCATCTTCAGTGTTTGTTTTCCGCGTAGATGTGTCATACTTGTGTAATGAACAGGGTTGTTCATTACAAAATAAAATGTTATAAATACGCAGAAAACAAACACTTTCGGCCCTGAAGATGATCTCAATAAAGAACGACACATTGGAACGATAAAGAAACGTTTTTCTAAAACCTACGTCACTCCAAACCGCATCTCATGATCTCCGTATAAGTATTGTAAATCAACAAAAAACAATTTGCAATACTTAACCAAAAGTTTAAAAAAATAATAATCAAAAGCTCCTTCAGTTTGTTCAGTGAACAGATAGATTGATAGATTGTTGTGAAAAAATAACAACATAAATGCGTTAAAGATGAAGTGAGCCACACATCAATGACCAACATTAGGCGGCATAGATAGACTGACCGATGGCAAGCTTTAAGGAAAATATGAGTGGAGCGGGAGTTGAAACGGACATATAATTTAGTGTGGATTTTGTGATACCGGTGTTTGACTAAGTCAGTAAAACGGTTGTTAAAATGGTTACAAAAAAATGCATTGATCTTTGGGCGTAGGGTTTTTGACTAGAGGAATTGGATTTAGATCTTGGAGGTAGATCTTCTTTTGCGCCCAGTTGTAGTCCGTACATGAATACAAAAGATAGAAGTGCTGTGTAGAGTATTTTTGCAGTGAATTGTAATCAAAAGCAACTTTTGAATCTTCTTGCACGTGCAGTTCAATTTGCATATGTGGAGTCCATTTCAAGCTTTTGTCTACAGTCCAAGGATTTTTTTTTTTTTTTTTTTTTTTTTTTTTTTTTTTTGAGGGGGAGGGATTTGCGTTTTGTTGGGGGGAAAAGAACGTACTGGTTCTGAGGTAAGGAGGTGGTCTTAAAGGGATCGAAATGCTAAGGCAGCACCTAGGTTTGTGTAGTGAAGGTAAAGGTAAGTGTAGTTGAATATTAAAGGCTGTCTTCCATGTACATGCTGCAAAGTAACGGACATAAGATCCTACCCTGAAAAACGCCAGAAAGGATCGAATAGATCGGAGCAGTTCAGTTTTCGTAGGCAACGCAAAAGAAACGGTCAGAAAGGTAAGATTTTCGGATGAGACAGTAAACACTAGAAAGGAATGGTTTGAATTTACATAATTTATTAATAGGTGATAAGATAAAACCATAATATTTATGCACTTATTAAATAGCGTGTATGAGGTTTACCTATAGCAAAAATTGCGTGGGTTGTATTAATTACATAAAAACGAAATACGAGAATAAATCAGAAGGGGAATATTACTCCCTCGTGACGAGATGCGAAAGCAACAAGAGCTCGAGGAAACCAATAATTAATGCTTAGATTTTGATTCATTAAAGGCATCGCACGGCAATTATTTGGTAGTTGATGAAGCGTTAAGCATTATTACGTGCTTTCCTCTTTCCCCCAATCTGAGCTTTCTGTAATTAAATGTAATTGTTGTAATCAGCCGGGCAAAAAAGTGTACATTTCACCATGCAAAGTCGTAGGGTAAGACGGCTCGTTTTATTTATAGATCCAATGTCCAAACAGTTTTGGGTATTTGAACCAATGAATAGAAGAGTTCTAAAACGATAAAATTATCTGACGTAGGAGTTATCGAGTTAGGATAATATTACCTTTCATATCGATTGAGCTTTACTACTATTAAGATGCAGAAACGTTTATTTTTGTTGAAGGAACAAACACTATTGACCGTCCTACTTCGCACGAAAGTATATCTATCTAAGAAAAGGTATTTCTTGCAATTTATTTATGAAGTCAATGAACGTTCGCTATATTGCCAAATAGCCAGACCAAACTTTAAAACGCACAATAAATAAAACCTTATAATTAGTTAACCATTCTGATAAATAGTGGAAGTCGTGAGGACGGATCAATAATTGGGTAATTTAGAAAATATATTTTTCATTTTTTGCCGATGTTTCGACCTTTCAAGGGCTGGGTAAATTAAAAAACATATGTTGATTGGAAAATTTACTCTAGAGTATGTTGAGAGTGATGTATTTATTGGCGTGAATGTGTGAGAGGACCGATGGCGGAATATTGACCATCGACCCAGGTATAAAAGGTGATGGAGGATAGGAAGTGTATTTAACAGTGAGTTATAGTGCTACTGGACGACTTGGTACGATGGTGGCAGATTTGTCCTAGCTCGATAGCTCCTGGAGCTCAACCTCGTTGGCTGTACTTATAACCCGGACTGCCAACACCCCGCATGGGCGATTATCGAGGCTTTCCGGCAATTTATTGTAAATCACAAAAACTGGTATTGCCAAATTGGACTGTGGGAAGTGTAAGTTGAACTCTGTACCCAAATATATGGAGGCAAATAAATATGCAGATTTGAGCTTGTGTCAGTAATCAATATTAATTGTCTGATCCAAAAATTAAGGAATGTAATTTGTTTGTTCTAGTTATTTTTAATTTTGGGAAAATGCTGTGTGAAATTATGTTTGAGGCAGTTTGAATATAATATGCGGATGGGTGTCAAACGGTTAGGACATCGCCGGTCTTCCGCTTTTCTGATTATTCGTATTTTGTTAAATCCGTGGCTAATTGAGCGTCTTAGTAATATAAATCTATTTAAAAATAAAATTACAACCAAAACAAAACACGAGGAATTACCCTTCTGTCAACAAAAGGACATCCATTGGGATGCACCTATACATTAGAAATGGTAATTTGGCGAATACTAAGAATTTTTATTTTATTTTATTTTTTTTTTGTGCGAATGTATAATTTCTTTTGGCAATAAATGAAGGAAAAAGACCAAGCTAAAAAAAAGAACTTGAGATTAGTATTGCAGTGATTGGCTTAATACGATGCCTGGAGGAGCTTTAGGATTTTTATGTGTTGTTTCGATTTTCAACTAAACGTCGGTTTGCGGAATATGGAAATAAATTGAAAATAATCGCCTTTGTAATTAGGTTTTTATACGATTACAGCCTCATTGGGTCCGGATGTGATCCTCTCTAAACGACACGCCAATTATTTCATTATTTCGAATAAACATCAATTACGTCCCAGTTATATGATGGTGCGATCAATTATCCGGTACGTCATGGAAACTGTAACGAATTAATAATGCCAACTTGCATTCGCCGAGCGTGAAAACCCTTAATTTTCTCTATACCCGAATAAATTCAGGTTTAGTTATCGCTTGGCCATTAGGAGCACCCGCTTTGTCGCCTCGGTTCTCGTTTATTATTCCGAGAATGCGTCTTAAAGAGAAATTTCTATAAATGGCCCCTTTTTAAAATTTTTTAAAACATTTACCCATTTGTTTTAAGATTGTCATTATAAACAGGAAATAAACATAATAGTACATCGCATATAAAGAAAAGTGTTCATAAACATCACATTACATAGATTATTATATATTAATTAATCTTTTTATGTAAGGTTTTGGTTGGAATGAAAAAGCTAGTGTCTCGAGCAGGATTCGAACCCACGACCTTCGGCTGAATACGCCTCTGTTCTAACCACTTGAACCTCGATCCACTCGGGCACCCATCTCAACCTACTACCTTTCGAATTTCCCTCCTTTTTGCCATTTTTCAAATGTCGTGTAATCAGGGTTCGTTCTTGCAACATATGAAGTGGCCACGAGAGCTAGCTGTTAGTGAAGTTATACTTCGTTTTACTTACAAAATCCATTATATTTAGCGGTATATTGACCAAATTACTTATTTCAATTAATTAATGTTTTTGTGGAAGGTATTGGTTGAAATGAAAAGTTAGTGACGCGAGCGGGATTGGAAGCCGTAGGTCGTAGCCGAAGGTCGTGTGTTCGAATCCCGCTCTAGACACCAATTTTTTATTTCAACAAAACTTTGCGTAAAAAGATTAATTAATTGGAAGAAGTAATTTGGTCAAAGACCGCTAAACATAATGGATTTAATTATTATTTATGTTGAGCAATAGTGATGTTAAATGGCCGAAGTTGTTTTTATTTATTGACAGGCTTTTACAACAGTGTTTACTTTCCAAAGCGTCATCGGGCAGAAAACCAATGTAACATGAGATAATGCAAACTCATTTGGATTTCTCGACGAAACTGACTTTCATATCCCTCGCACTAAAGGACAAATAAGTTTGTAAATTAGAATCGTTCCGATAACGAAATTTACAGATATTGTTCAACATGGCCTCTCACTTGGCCGTTTGGCGGAGCACTGGGTTTTGTGTACATTTGAAAAGACACACAGAACATAATTATCCGTGCTGCCGGGAACTAGCTTATCCAAGCAAATATTTGTTGCCCAGTTGGGAAAAGAAGCCTATCGTCATGTTCGAAAACAGTACAATTTCTTAAAAACAGAATGAAACAACACTAAAAAATTGTCATAAATCAGTAACAAACCTCAGAATTAGCTCAACATGTGAGGTGAGACACATAAGCTTATCTGAAACCAATGTTAATATACAAATTAACTCAAAGAAAATGAACTACCTATATAAAAATGTATTGAATTTTTATTACTCTTACGATAGTACGTAGAATTTGATTTAATATGAGCATAAATTTGTTATATTTATTAATTATTTTTACGTATTTGCTCTAAAGACCGTATATTGTAATTGTTGCTTTATAAAGTTAAACGCTTCCTACTAACTCTTTCCTATTTATCCTGAATTCCTATCAAACCGACCGCTTCTTCAGAGTGAGGTGCGGCAATGAGTTTGCAGTTCAAGCATGCGTTTCTCATTGTTGGTCCTATCCTGTTTATCTATACCTACCTGCAAACCTATCACAACCTATGCGGATGATACCGCAATTCTGCCTCTAACTCGAATCCTTCCCAAGCTACCCTACATCCAAAAACTTGAGCTTATCGAAGGCTGAAGCAAAAATTGGAGGACAAGCTTGAATGAATAAAAATATACTCAGTGTACGTTTACATTGGAAAGCAGTCGTGTCCTCTACTCTACATCAACAACAAAGAGAAACCGACTTCCACTCAAGTCAGATATCTAAGATTGTACCTAGACAGCAGACTGACGTGAAATCCCCACACAAGACTTAACAAACAACCTAATAGAAAACACGGACAACTACAAAGACTCCTAGGACGTAATCGTCAGACTTAACTAACGCTTTTTAATCGACCACTTTGAACATACAGAGTAGAACTGAGCGATTCTGTCAAGCCATCCAATATCCAACGGATCCAATCCTTCCAATCAAAAACCCTCAGAAAAATAGTCAAAGCTCCTTATCCACAACGACCTCAACATTCCTTTTGTCAACGAACTAATCCGTTCCCGATTCCAAAAGTTTTCCACAAACCTCTCGATTCCTCCTAAACCTACAGCTCAAGTCCTGTCTACGCCCGCACATCGCCTTGATGGACGATGGCTCATTTTTCGATGAGGTACACTAAATTGCTTCACTTTAGAATTACTGACTGTAGAACAATCTTTTTTGTGCCATCTGAACATGAAGGAAACCTATTTTCCGTGCAGAATTGATGAAAAAATTCTTACGAAAGATTCAGAAGAAACAAAAATTTTGGTATTGGTATTTTGTTACATACAGAGGTTAGGTTACTTTAACCCGAAACCGTAATTTTTCGGGCAGAATTTTTTCATCAATTCTGCAATTTAAATAGGTTTCTTCACAACAAATGTAATGTTCTTTTAGATGGCACAAACCTGTTTTTCCTACAGCCAGTAATTCCGAAGTTTATAAGCAATTTAGTGAACCTAATCGAAAAATAAAAAAAAAATAAAAAACTGAAATTACTTCTTTGCCGTTATCATTTGGTCAGGGGTTTATAGGAAGTCTTTTGTTGCATATGGTGAGTAGAAACGCCTGAAATTTTCGACACTTATCGCCAGCCACCTATGATATACAATATATAAATATGATACTAATACTTATAATTTTAATGTTATTGATTTTATATTTGTTATATATATTGGTTTTGCATTTTATAATATTGCCTGTGCTTCGTTAAAAACTAATCTACATTTTAGTTTTGAAATACTTTTACTACCAAATTAAGTTAAAATGACAAAAAAATATATGTTTCAGGGCATTTTTTTAGCGAACCACTGAAACGACAAATCTGCTAATTAACAGACGGTGATTTGTCCAAGAAAAAAACTTTTGATAGTTTTGATCCGTTTTTATTCGGTTTTTGCAAGATCTTAGATTGCAACGAGTACCCGAATAGAAAGCCCGAAGTTTGTACGTCGACTATTATCTCTTTTCCTTATATCCCTAACTACATGCAGTACAAAGAAACTCTTTTCATTCCGAGGCTTGTTATTACAGAAAACTGTTCTGAATTCTTTGGACTGTTTGAATTTTATGGAGGCTCATAGTATTCTATCATCATACAAAGAAACAGACCTTGAAATGATTAGAATTTACGGTAATTTTTGTTATGGCATAGTTTCAAACAAATGCCTTGTTCATATAATTTTCAGTATATGTACTGGCCATTGATCTGGCGTTTGTGATCTCAATTTCATATTTGTTAACTTTCTGTGTTATTATTTATTAATTATCGAAATCCTGATGAAGGAATACATTCCTTTAAAGATCGTTGGTGAAATTGACTGAAAAAATTATCCCCATCACTGATAGCCTTCTCACTTATAATACAACAATAATGTCTTTATTAACAAATAATGAATATGACGATATATACATTTTATTTTACTGGTGCTTCCGACATCTAAGTCATTCCAGCCCCAACTAAGTCTATATTGTATTTATACTTTCGAACACTACATTCATACAGCACACTCATTCCGTTTGGGCGGTGGAGTACTTGATTTTCCTCCATCGACCTATACTCAAACTAACTTAGATTGGGGCCGATAGACTATTTTTATAAAAATTCCGCCATCGACCCCGAACACATACTTATACGCTCTCAACATTCGAGGGGCGATGATGGCGTTATATTTCACCCTCACCTTTCGCCATTCACGCTAATAAATATATATATTAAGACAAAACACATACAACGTTTTATGTACAATAAAAAAATCCCAATTTCCCTTAAAAAGCGGATCAGGGGACTCTGAAACTCGCTACAGTGTTCGAGAACTTTTCTTAAGTCCGGCGGCATGCCTTCACGTTCTCTGTATGGATCCGAGGCATGACACGTTTCTATCACATCGAGCAACCTTTCTCTGTATATGGGGCACCGCGTACATTTTATTCTTCTCATAAGACATTACTACTCCATGGTACTGTCACCTCGGAGGAGTTCACCTACAATTATAATTCATTATATTTCGTTGTGTGATTGATCAAATAACTTTTTCAATTAATTAATCTTTATATTGATTCAAATTGATTCAAATGGAAAAGTGCGGGACTCGGACACCAACTTCCAATCTCAACCTACCTTTCAAATTTTTCCTCCTTTTTACCATTTTTCAACTGTCGTGTAATCAGGATTCGATTCTCGGCGATGAGAAGTTGGTGTCCGAGTGGATCGAAATCACGATAGCACAAGTAGCAGGGCGGTGGCGTATATTGCGGAAAGTCGTCGGTTCGAGTCCCGTTCGTGCCATTGACTTTTTATCTCGACTAAAAAAATCTTAATTAATTGTTTATAATTTTTGATTATTTGTAATAATTAATCCTGGACCAAGAGAGATGAAGAAAAACTCAACTTTTTGATTTTGAATTTACCAAATGTTTTTTCAATAAATTTTTTAACAACTATAACCTTGAGCTTATTCATGTTTGTAATAATAATAATCAAGTACGTACACATTTTCACGTAAACAAGAAAATGTATTAATGCTCATGGTTATAATCCTCACGGAAACGTTTTACCACGGTAGACTCAATTTTTTCCACGATTCACGTCGTCCCCGTCAGTTCAAGGGTTTTATGCGGGATAAAGCATAAGCCCAGTGAGATATTAATAATCCTTCGAGAAGGCTAAGAAAAAGGCTAAATGTCTCATTAACGCGTAAATTGTGAAAGATAACATCGCCCTATGACGCCTGCTACTCCCATCGCCCATTTTATGTTTATAATTGTCTCAAAATAATTATTGATTGTTTAAAATAAGGGGATTAGATGAACAGAAAAACAAAAACTATCATATACAATATAAACAATAACTATAATATAAATGAGTATATAAGAAAGAAACAAATATAAATAATTTGTTCCAAATTTTTAAATAATATACTTTACATAGTGTATTTAAATTATCAATAACACACGACTATTTGTAAGTAAATGAGAAGGTATTGTCACATTTCCCCTGAGGCCATAGTAGCTGTTGTTTAAATTCGCTATCCCCGGATGTTTAGCACAGCAGAAACCTATTCATCAATCGCAATCCCCAAAGCTCCGCATAATCCCAAATAGATTAAAAGGCAAAGTTTTCCCCTGTAATAAGCAATTTTTTTGTTTTGTTTTAAAAACTGTCTTATTTTTTCACGGGGCAACTCGGCTACGGCTTTTAGTTGATTAATTGCTGAAACTTTCCCTGCGGTGAACAAGTTGAGACCATTGGTCTTTCAATTTCCAGCAGTGAGACTTTTTTTGCAACCAGTACAGAAAAATAGTCATCAACGTTCTAACAAGCTAACTGAATTTATTGTTAACTCAATAGTAAAATTTTCTAGATCGAGAAATTTTTAATATGAATTTTTTTCGAAATCAGTAAGTCAGTTTTCACTTTCAAAACATCTAAATATATCAAATAATTACCGTGCGTATTAACACATTGTTACGACCAGTTTTACTCCTATTTAGGGTTGTACTTACAAATTCTTTTCTCCTATAGAATTTTCTTTTTCGGTCGCTATAACAGTGAGAAGAAAAGGGACAAACATACGATGAAGCCCTTCTTCTTTTTTATTGTACAAAAGAAGGAATAAATAAAAATATTATTTGAAAAATTTATAAAAAATTCCATGAATTTTTTTAAATTTCTGAAAATCATTTTAATTCCCTAACATTCCAGAAAACTTAATTTAAAAATTAAAAAACTATATTTTTTCACTTATCTCTCGTTACACAGTTTTTATTTCTGACCAAATGTCTACTCAAACATCAAATTGTATATATTTTTTGAAACATATTATTGGCAATATCTTAAAAACAATTATCCCACTTTTGAAAATATTTTTGATTTTATATATTTCATGTAATTCAAATTATTCATTTTTCGCAAAATGATTATTCGGATATGGTGAGATGCGGTCTGGTGTGACGTAGGTTTACATTATCCTCATCGTGCCAACGTTTCGAACTTAATTGTGATCATTTTCAGGACTCAAACTGTTTCATCCCTTGTTGTCTGTCGTGTTGAGAGACAAGGGTGACACATCTACACGGAAAACATACACTTTGTGCCCTGAAGATGATCTCAATAAAGATCTAAATATTGGCACGATAAAGAAAATGCTTTTCTCAAATCTACGTCACACCAGACCGCATCTCACGATCTCCGAATAATCATTAACTAATCGCCACTAAACACCACATATTTCTGCAAAATATTTTTTGTTGACAAGCCAAGGAGTGACTAGATGATAAACTTAGTCAGCAGAAAATCAATTGAGATGTTTTTAAAGAATCAAAATTTCTAAAAAAATCATATTTCCATCTACTTAATTACTGAGTTTTCAAGTCAGTACGGTACACATTTCGTTTTATTTATATCGTAAAATGTTGATCGTATAGTTTCATTTCTTCCATCTCCGTTGATTTTTTTGTGTCGTTAGACTGTCACCTTCAAGAGGAAAACGACCTAAGCACTTTTTGTTGAAACGTTGCAAACTTCCGCTGGGGCAAAAAATCGGCTCCTAAGAATTTATCCATTCGAAAAAAGACCAGTGGTGCCCTGGAAGATTATAATCCGGGAATCGGGTTTATAAAGGGATCCAAGTCGTACACCACGGCGATTAATCGAGGTTTCAGGCCGTTTAATAATGGAGTTGCTTGCTAGCCTTTGATCCGATGCTTCATTATGAGTTCCTGTCCGTGGACAATCACATCACCGAGTGTTTCAATACATTTGATATTCACTGGGAGACGTTATCTAATTAGCACATATCGAACAGACAACGGCGGTCGGATTTTCGTTCCATTGCCTTTAATCGAATAGATACGAACAACCTAATATCCAGCTCTTGACGGTGTGCGTTTATCTAGCGGTTGTAAATTTTTTTCTAGAACTCAAGTTCAAAAATTTTGAATGGATACCAGGAATACCTAAACGAAGAAAAATGACAAATTTTAAACTGCGCCTCTATTAAATTTTATTAACGTGGATTACCTTATATTTCAGAAACGTCTAAATGGGAAAACAGCTGGGCTCGAAGAAATAGAAATAGCCCTTCCAGACTGTGGCACGTTAAGAAAGAAGTCGGTCTCTAGTTCACGCAGACCTTTTCGAAAAGGGAAAAGGCCAAGGACAAGACTACGCACTGGTCATACAAGAATAACGCACGGGCACTTTCTGGCCGGAAAGCGACCGCGTAGGTGCCCGTTATGTGAGAATAGAATAACGGTCGAGCACCTCTTCAATTGTAGAAAGCTTGATTGAAGTATATAGACAATATTTTGGCATATCATCGGACCTGTGGGTAGTCTTGGCCACAGCAACTGGCACAGATCGCTGTTCCGGTACCTCACGGTTACAGGGATTTTTAAATATATATATATATTTTTATGTGTTTGTGTTGTGTGTGTGTTTGATTTTATGTTAATTTGTTTGAATGAATGTAATTTATTTGAATGAAAGGGATTTAACCCCGCCTCGATGAATATCGAGTACTCTGGGTGAGTGAAGGGGACCAGACAACCATGTTTTTGTGATATATGTTGTATGTTTTGTTTCTATTCTGTATTTGACAACGTGAGGTACAAACAAGAGACTAGCATTCAGTATAATATTTGAAATCAGAGAGTCACCAGATCGAGACGCTCAAATGGCTGCAGTACAACATATGCGAAAGAAGGAGGAAAACGCGCAGAGGGCCGGCGATCACCTCAGTTGTTTGTCGGCCCAAAACTTCCTAGTTTCTGTAGTCTACAGGGTGACACATGAAATATGAACGTAACCGAACATTGTGACCTGCTTACCTCCAAGACTTGGTCCGTCGTTATGTTTTCATTATTAGGCTGAGATAGTGAATTTGTTTAACGAATGAAATAAGGACAAGGTGGTTGTCTTGGAGTCTTGCCTCACCTTGATTATATCCCTGACCAGTAATGAATAAATAAATCATTTGTTTGTTGTTCTTTGGATTTATTTTAAATTACATTATCAGTCATTTTACAGTCTGTGTAATTGTTCGGCTTATGCATATATTAAATGTGGCCAAAAATGGACAGAGCAGAATTGTATTTTATGAAAATTTCATCAGAGCTGGGAGTAGTTTTAGACGTAAATATGTTAACTGTTGAAAATTACAATTCAAATTTTCAGAGTCGGAGTTTTATTCCATGTATTTGCCACACGAATGGTTTAACCATGTGGTCGAAATGATTTTGTGGGTTAAGTAGAAAATTGAGAAAGTCGAGATATGAGAATAGAGAAGTAAGAAAACCAATTCAGGAAGTACGTTAATGAAATAAAATCGGAAAAACTGGGAAATTTTATCAGCTACTCGATTTAAAGAAAAAGTTTAAACCTTTAGACCAATATCCCGAGTTACGATTTTGTGCTTAACCCACTTTTCCCGGCAACCACATAAATATAAGTTGATAAATGACTACGAAGAGACTATTTTCTACCAAATGTCTAATTTTAATTTTATTTAAATAATATTGTTCTGATTTAAACTACTGAATGTATGTCCAATTTTTTTAAATTCACAGATTTATAGATAGTTTACTGTAATCATAAAAGTGGAAAATTCATCAAATTAAAATTTTATTTGTTGCCCAAATTAATAATGAACTACGAAGAATTTATATTGATTTTTTTATACATAAACAAGTTTTTTAAAATTTTATTAGAAAACGCGTTTTCCGGTGAATTTTTTAATTTTAATGATCAGGCGAGGTAGATTTTGCCACTATACAACAATAAAAAAATTATAGTTGGAAGTTCATAAATATAAATCAAAAATCCAGAAAGATAGTAGATGTTGGTCGTAAAAGCTTTATCTTCTTCTTCTTCCTAGCATAAGTTATGGATGGCCATGACATATAGTGTAGGGCAGCTTTCTTCGGGTACCATTATTTGGTGAACGTAATGTGCTTTTGGTTGTTTGTCGTTGCTAAAATTAATAATGAACATGACTCGTACTTACGTATAAATTAAAAGAAGTCGCTTTTGTTAATTTTGTTTTTCCAATCTTCTCGGTTTTGGACTTTTAGATGGATTTCCGCTTTCTGCCTCATATGGGATAGTTTTCCCAAGAATTACCTTTAGAAAACAAGGAACAAAATAAGGACGGAGTGTTGCCTCGCCCTGTTCAGACCGGATCAATACGGAAGATTACGAAAAGCCGAAACGCGATTTTTGTAATATGAATACTTCTCTCTCTCTCTCTCTCTCTCTCTCTCTCTCTCTCTCTTCGTTTGTGTAAGGTGTACAATAAAAACGGTTAAATTATATGCCTCACACTGCTTCACTCACCAAGACCGATGTTGAAAGTAAAAAATCAAAACAAGCAACAAGCAAGTATGAATATTTTAATGGTAGAAAAATTCAGAGTTCACAGAATAATGAACATCTACATTTAACATTTATCATTATAAATTGGTTTTTGAACTTATGCTTGCTGTAGTTTTCGAGTTCAATTTTATTTTTCACTCTGTTAACAATTCTTTGGTGAACTACTGCTTGTATATAAGACAAGGAATAGTTGTGAATTTCGCTTGGGGTTTGCAGATAGTGGTAGTTGGTATGTACAAGGTAGGTAGTTGAGGTGAGATTTTTATGTTAGCCCTGTGTGTGTGTGTGTGTCTGTCCTTCAGACGGAGTTCAGCTTCCCTTCATTTGAAATGAATTTGAGTATGGTATAATAAAATAAGAAGTAAACGGCATTTTTCTTTTTCACACGTTCCGGCCTGACTGTCCATTTTCATGTTATTGAATTATTATTACTATAAATAATTCAAATTTTTACATTATGTTATATTACATTACATTATTTACATACATAACCACCGAAATATTTAGAAAATTACCTACTAGACTTATAACCCGGCGTTGCTCAAGGGATAATAAAAAAGGTACTTAACACATTATTTTGAGAATACATATTGCTATAGCTCGACAGGACCATACCTATTTATATAAGTCATATACGAGTATAAACATTGTGCGAAATAAACAATGTGATGACAGTGATAGGATGCAGGTGGTGCTCCTAGAATTGTCATCAGCACTCTCTCCCGCTCTAGAAATGTTATAACCATTTTAATTATAATAAACGTTAGTCTTAAGCCAAATTTTCCCGAACGCATATCGAAGCGATTTGACTTAGATTCATAAAGTTTCTGAATGCATATCAGTACTTAAGTGTAATTTCTTTGAATAAACGTTTTTTAAAAACGCATTCGATCAAAGAAGTTATATAACTTATTTAAATTAAATAAACACAACTGAATGATTGATATCAATGATTGTGTTTAGTCATCATATTAGATATTATCCTCCAATATTATTTTTGGTTTGGATTACTGTAGCATTCAGCGTTAAATTCAAGCAATGCTCTTGGATATGCAATGCTTTTAGAGATTCCATTTGGAATATGTACAAATCACAAACCCCCCATCCTGGATCATGCAATTACACTTGAAATCACAGCCACACCAATAAAAACACACACACACACACGCACATATATATCGCACTCATTTTCTTTAGTAGATGGAGTACTCGATATTCCTCCACCTCTTCGCTAGAATAAACTAATCTAAATTGGGGTTGATGGGATACTTACATAAAATTTCCGCCATGAAACTAACTCAAACACACAATGGAACGGGCGATGGATGGCCTACGGGCGTAGACTTATAGTGTCAGACAGGTTTCTTGGTGTATTGCTTTGACATGGTGTATTATTGTATTGATATGCGTCAAATCATGCAACGTATAATTATTTCTGAGAAAACCATGGATTCTTCAAATTCAATGAGCATAATAATAACGATTGACCTTGCGATTTATATTTCACTGCAGCCAATTTTTTGGATATTGCAATCATTTGAATTGAAACGGAATTCTGTTGGTATCGCTCCATCCTATCTTCTGAATTTTAGTAAGTACATTTATACTATACTACTAAAAATTTGTTTGGTGGTATTTTAAATAACAGCAAAATGCAATTCTATAACAGTCAAAAAGCTAGAACATAAATTTAACGTAATTCATAATACAGCAAAATCATCATAATTACTACTGAAAAGAAGGAAATTTACAAACAATTCAAAAACTGAACACATGGAAGATTCCAATTTTCGTAGAGGTCATTAGACAGGTGAAAGGAAGACTAAATGCTGGGTTCAACGAGCTTTCGGCACCTTTTAGTGTCATCATCAAGGTTTTCCCAAGGAGGGTGCCGAAAGCTCACTGAGCCCAACATTTATTTATTTTCTCCTGCCTAATTGGCCTGATTGACAACATTGATTATCTGCAGGTCGATCAACGAACACCATACGAATACATGGAACTTCACAACCTTTCACTTTTTCAAATTCAGAACGTTAATAAAACCAATTGACAAAACAACATCACTACGTATCATATTTATCTTAAACTGATCCAATTCGGTAATACAATGTTTAATAATATTTTACCTAATTTATAATTGAGTACGTACACACACCTGTAAAACAAAAGAGGTTTTTGTAGTTTTAAATATCGTAGTACACTAAATAAATGTTCATTTAGAACACTTTTTTCATTCTGATGGTTTACCTGAGTGGAACAGTCGTCGGCCAGGCCACATGGTAGTTCGTTCTCCAAACTGCACTGACTATAGTAAAAATGCAATGGTGAAGTTTATATCTTCCTATCTTTACATCAGCCAAACCAATTCTGTAGTTTTTCCATCTATAATGTGTCACTAGTTTGCAACTATAACCGATTTAGAAATGTTTACATCTATAGTAGCGTAGTTTTTGCGCCTATTGACTGTTAGCGCCTACAACGAGTATCATACTGGGCGCCTGACTGGACATGAGGTATGAGGCGCATACTCGGTCATTCTAAAACGGACTCTGAGGATCATCATCCGCACCTAGCCTATTCGGCCTTACCGGACATTTTGATTCTCAAGATGAGAACTGATGCACCGACAGTATTGTGTTACTGCCGCAGCATTGGTGTAGAGGCACCTCGCTCCCCGCTAGTCATTCAAAATGGCCTGATTTTCATTGAGCACAGACCGGATGCGGCGCGCAGGATGTACGCTACCTTAGCTGAAATACATCAGCCTGGTCTCCCGCGCGCTCCCTAGATAGAGAAAGCGACTCTATCTCCCAGATTATTGGGGCTCCTTTAAATTCTAACCCCCCCCCCCTCTAGACGAGCACCGCCTCCTATCCAGCTCAGCTACGTGCAAAGCACACTCGAGTAGGACTAGCCGTTCCCATCCGCCACTACTCACGCATACACCTTAACCATCCCTAACCAGCCCGACTGGACAGCTGTGAAAACAGAACGACGCCACAAATTTCTGAAATCTTACTTCTTTTTGTAAATCCTGACGCCCATTATTAAACGACAATTTTATATTCTCTAAACATGCCCTACAGTAATAAAATCAGGGTGTTAAAGTTACAAGTTACGGTTCCATAGTTATATATATCCGGATCGTTAAAAACAACTTACGTAGCCTTTTATATATATTTTAAAAAAGATAGTTCCTGCTCACAGGAAAGATGTTTTTAATGATCCGGATTTCCAACCTATCATCATCCGGTTGAAGGAGCTCGACTTCTACTTCCCTCGACATAAATTATAAGACAGTTGTAATGAAAGATAACTCTAATAGATGTATAATATATAAAATAATAAAAAATAAATATTGTAAAACGTCTTTAAACTATAATAAAACTAAGCAAATACAAAACATATATATTTATGTACATGTGTAAAATAGTTTTTACCAATTAATGTGTATATATACATATACCACACACATAAATTGGTAAAAAGTATTTTACACGGGTATATAAATATGCATTGTATAAATATTTACTTACTTTAATTACAATTTCCAAAATGTTTACATTATTTAACCACCACGAACACCTTGAAAAATGGCAAAAAGGAGAGAAAATAGGAAGTCGGTGTCCGACTGGATCCAGGTCTTCATAGCTCAAGTGGTAGAGCAGCGGCGTATCTAGCCGAAGATCGTGAGTTCGAATCCCGCTCTTGCTATTGACTTTCTTATCTCAACTAACAACCATAATTAATTATTTTTTAACTTTATCATTCCTTGATGGACTATGTCTTGTAACAAGTTTATCAGTCTAATTATATAAATAAAATGTACAGTTGTTGGATTTCCTCTTGGGTTTGCTGGGTAATGAACACGTGTCATTTCAGATTAATTTGGTATCCATTTACGTTTTTGTGGTCAATTGACCAAGTTACTTCTTTAAATTTATTATTCTTTCTATATAAGGTCTTGGTTGAGATAAAAAAGTCAGTGTCACGAGCGTGATTCGAACCCACGACCGTCGTCAAAGATCAATTTGGTATGTTTTCCTTTCTTTCTGACTCATAAGAATAAAATATATAAAACCTTCGTTTTTTGAGAGAGGGGGTTAATACTGCGAAATTCATTAGAAGTGCCGGTGTATTCAATAAGGGCATTATATTACAAAAACGTGATATTACAATATTGAATTTTGTGAAAATCCCCGTAGGAGCCGTCCTAACACTTGGGTTAATATAGAAAGGAATATATCATTTAACATGACAAGGACACGATCCATTTGGGGTTCCCTGGCCGTTCAGGCCTAAACGAAGAGCACACGGATCAAAGCTAAAAAAATAACCCGAAGGAGATAATAATAAATATAATTTACGGGTTATTTCATAATACGGCTCAGTTTCAAGAATGCCATTTGTAAAATGTTTCGGATTTTATGCTGGGTGTATTTTCATTGAAGGGCATATTTGAAGTCAGAAGGAAGCCTAGAGATCAATTTCATAGTAAGAAGGTTCGAGTGTCGTCTCTCAATTTACAGCTGAGGCTCAAACTTGTATGGATTATTGTTAACGACCAAAGTTGAGAATAACTGTTTGAATGATTTATCTACTTTTGGGGAGGCATGTTAGTTTACTTATTTTAATCGAACACTAAGGAAGTTTGAATTTGAATGAAAATGGCCGTTAATCAAATTGACGGCTTTTTTTATGGTAAATTCAATGAAAAGTTCAACCTGTAAACAAATTGAATCTGCAATGTATGAACCATTTTTTCTACCTATTGCAATCTTCCATGTACTTTTGCTATTCAGTCCTCCCAGAACTTCTCTCGTTTTTAAGCGATGATTTTTCTCGATGTTTTCTGCGGTTCAATTTTCCAGGGCCCGGAATAATTGAAAATCTGAATGGGCCCATTTTAAGCAGCAGGAGCAAATATAACAATTTTTGGCGCGTCGGCAAAGACGCACGAGGGCGAGTTTTAACCCCGTGCAAAACGGCCCCCTTGCAATTAGCCAACGCCAATCATTTTTAGTCAATGCTCTTTTTGTCCCGAACATACTAGAATTGCCGGCTCGGTGGGGGGGGGGGATGATGCGCATAACAAAGTATTTACTCCGAATCCCACTAAATTCGTGGGATGTATTCCAGCTATGTTAACAGTGGGTCCCTGCATTTTCTGCAGGTCTTTCCTGTTTGAACACTATTGAAGCGGACCCAATTTTCATGCCCAGTTATCATTTCATTTGGTTTCTTAAACTGCCTTTTAAAAGGGAATCAGAAATGGAGATGCGGTACAGTAAATTATTTTCAGTCAACACGTGAGAAACAAATACTTACATCGCCCTGACAAACATATCCGATGCGTTAGAGCTGTGTCTTTATCGGGATTCCAGAGTTGCTTGACATTGAGTTTACTTGCAACTTAAGCATCAATTTGGCATCATCGAAGGATGGAGGTAGATCAGAGCGGTTTCAAAATTTTAACTTCTGACCGAGGAAACCATTTATGGATGGTGTTTTCTTCTAAAGGCTCATCATCATACTATCACAACTTTTCCTAACAGGCCGAACTGCGATATTAGAAAGACCAGTAAATGACGAAAAAACTATTTTCCCCCATTTTAAGTGAGCAAAACACATAAAAATACGAATACTGAATGGGGAGTCGGTGGCCGGTTTAAGCGTTGCCATGGCGCTCATCACTGTAAGGCAAAGGTCCACAGTTCGAAACCAGCGGCCCTGCATTCGAACCCGACGAAGTTATAAATGAGCCTTTTTTATTTCGAAAAATGGAGTGTGTCAATTTAAAAAATAAATGTATTGGTTTCGTGGTCCGCTTGACCAATCAATATCTTACAATTAATTAAGGTTTTTAGTTGAGGTAAAAAATTCAATGGCACGAGCAGGATTCGAACATAGGATCTTCGGCTAGATACGCCACTGTTCTACGACTTGAGTTATTGTGACCTCGATCCACTCGGACACTAACTTCCCATATCAACCCCACCTTTTGAATTTTCCCTCCTTTTTGCGATTTTTCAAATGCCGTGTAATCTATTTGATTCTCGGCGACAAATGGAGGTAGAGCAGCGGCGTATCTACCTGAAGATCGCAGGCTCGAATCCCGCTCGTGCAATTGACTTTGTAATATATAATATAGTATATGTATAGTCGTAATAAAGTTTTTATTTTGGAACAGTTTTGTTAATAAAATTGTTCACTACGTGCCAAATGGTATTGGAATGATCCTGTACAATTTGTTTCCGCTTTCCGTTTTTAGATTTGGGTCAGTTTTAGGCTTTTGCCGTTCTGACCAATTTTTCTGTTGGGTCCCCGACTTAGTTTGTTGGTATGCTTTGAGGCGGCCACGCTACAAATTTTTATTTATGCCTCGTTATTAATTGATTTTGTGTTTTTAAACTAAAAACTTCCCTCAGAACAAACTTTAAACATTAACTAGTCTGGATTATTAATATCATGTTTTTTAAATGTTTATTCTACATGAAATGTAAGGGTTAATTTTTAACAGATGTTTTGAAAGAATGTTGACTTCTAATAACACCAGATGGAAAAGTTGAGCATGCATATTGTCCTTTCTTTCAGTTATTTATTCAAAATGGAGATTACAGTAGCGTAAAGGGTGAAAGGCGTTATAATGGACTCATTGTTAGCGAATTCGTGAATTTTAAATGTATTAAGCGCTGATACTGAATTCGAAACAAAAATTATGTGTGGAATAAAATTATTCTACTAAACAAAATAAAATAATGAATTAATAAGCAACATTTTTTTTTTAAATTCTGAAATAAATTATATATTGGTACCGCTAATACATAGATGAACTGTATACAGATGAATTGAGTTCAATAAAAACACGTTTGCAATAGTACAAACGATAATAACTAAATAAACATTATTTCAAAACATAAACGGCATAAAATCGAATTATTGAAAAACGCTATGGACTTCGCTCAGAATACCTCTTGAATAAATCGTTTTTCAGAACACGATGAACTACTCAAGTTAAGATGAAAATCATATAAAAACTATTCCTTACTTCTTATAGAGGGTGTCCATTTAAAAAGGCCGGCTGAATTTCTCTTCAACCAACGACCCTACCAAAAACCCAAAAAATAACTGTTTAATATTATTTAGTCTAGTTTCACATTTTTACCTACTTTTGGAGGAAAAAAATTATATACAGTACCACAGACTATGTTCAATTTAAAATTTCGAATGCCACCACATCATTTAAAAAATTTTTTTTACTAAAACTATCATGCAATCCGATTGCAAATTGGTCAAAAAATGACAAAGTTATGGCACTATTAAGAGATGATTCGTCCTTGTGCAGATTTGTTTGTGTGATTAGTTATTAGGACACAGAAACCTAGAAACTCCCAACTTCATGCCAAGCTTTCGTTTAATTTGTAAACATATACCGGGCCTAATATCAAAAAGATGTAAGTACAGTCGAAATGATAATTCACAATATTGGCTATTTACTGATTTAGTTTATAACCTCATCATCAGGTGCATACGTAAATGTTTTGACATCCTTGTTAATAACTAAATAAAATATAAAAACAAAAATACTAAATTATTTTTCACCAATGTTGCTAATTTAATGAATTAAATAAAATATCATACAATTTTAGGAAATGATGACTTTCCAGCGGAGAAAGTAAATTATTAATTGATAGTAACAATTATTGATCATAGCTTGTAAATATGAATCGTATCTGGTTTTTTATTTTCATATTCAATTATATTCTCATAAATACATCTAACCAGCATATTTGTATATAGCAGTTGATTTGGTTAATTTTAATGTACAGCTTTTTTTTAAACTTTCGTCTACTCGATACTATTTCCTTGTCAATTATTTTGTAGTTTTCAAAATCGGGTAGGTGTTTAGATTCATGTTCACGCTGTGATAGTTCAGTATTTCGTCTACTTTGATTTTTGCAACGCTCTTTATGTTGTGCTATTCCGACACCCACTCACTCTTTGTAGCGTTATATATATATAACATGAATTTTGGGTAATTATTGTTATGCAATACATGTATTATTTTCTTTTTATTCTTTTCCCAGTACCTTTCACGTTGCTGATTGACAGCATCCTAAAAATTAATTTGTTAGCACAATTTATCTTGAAACTGAACAAATGTCCAGGTTTGGATGTGGATGGATGGATGGATACCAGGGACTGGAGGAGTTCCCCCCTGAACACTGCAGCTGTACAGCTTATTGCACTATACCCTGGCTCCATATTTTGGGGGAGAGCTCGCAACACAAATGTGAACTTGAGCGCCCGTTGTATCAGTGTTGTTCTATGGAAGAAACTCATTTTTGAAGGGGGTTGGGACCAGGTTCAGGGTCGAGATCCGGTCCCGCCCCTTCCATTGATGAGTGCCGTGTCAATTTCTTTTAATTGCGGCCACCAGTCTCCTTAGGCGTCAGAAAAATTCCAGAGGCGACGGTGGGGATCGAACCACGACCGCGGGTTCTACTAGGCGAGAGTCTGACGCCTTAACCACGCGGCCAGGTTTAGAATTGAAATATCCGTCCTTATTTACTTTGTCTGCCAGTCTATATAAATATTTCTAGCTTGGATCACTTTTACGTCTAGGTATGGAACGAACCCATTCTCTTCCTTCTCAGATGTAAATTTTACGTCTTCATGCTAGCTGTAGAAGATAGGTAATTTGTCAGTAATCAGACAACATGTCACTAGGGATGATTAGAAAAAGAGAAATTTACATATGTACAAATGAATTTTATCTATGTATGATTTGTGCAATTGCCCATTCAATCGGATCATTCATTACTCAATTAGCTGCTAACGGAATAGTACAGCACCCATTCCAACTCCCTCTTTCTGGGTATAACATTTTTCTTGATATAACTTCTCATACCAGAAAAACTTCAGAGTTTCTACAAACAAGTATAATGGAATATAATCATTTTCTCTATTTTTGACCTGTGTTGGAAAGGCAGGCATGAACATGAAATGCTATTAACTAATGACGGGTGATCGCTCCAAGAGCTGGCGGAGAAGAGAGCCCAATAGGGCTGGAAGGGATGGAGGTTTCTTATGAAAAAGAGGGAAATGTGTTGTGAGTGGTGGATTTCCAAAAGGTAGGGGTTGCAAATCGGGGGGTACACTTTGCGTCATAAATCGGGCGTCTTTGCAAATGCGACATGCCCGAACACCAATGTTTATAGCATAAAAAATAATCATATGCCAGGGAGTATAAAGTCTTATATGAAATATATAAGTTGAATTGGGCCAGTGGTATTCTGTATTATTTTTCTCCGAAAAAAGATAAAAATTTGAGACTAGACTAAAAAAATATAAAACACGGATACGTTTTATAGGGTCATTAGTTCAAAAGCAATTCAGCCGGGCCATCTAAAAAGATGTTCCCTTGTATATATATTTCTAAAGGAATAAACAATACGAAAATATTTTAAACAATTTAAACGTTAAAATATTTGTTGAAATAATAAACGCTTGTAAGTTTTAACCTGCAGGGTTCAAAAATAAACCACCCAGGCAATTATGCAAATCCGTTCTCTGTCTCTGGTGACATTTTATGGATAACAACAATCTTTCTTCTTCGGAAAGTTCTCTACACTGGGACTTCTTCTAACTCCTGCGAAAACTTTCAATGCGGGCTTAGTTGGCAAACTGGAACTGTTTGAACAAACGTCTTAGAAGCTCTGGGTGAAAAATCTCACAAAGTCTCTAATCAATTATTGCAATACACGTAATCTGACTGAGGTAAAATAAATAAATTAACCTTGTAATATTTTTTATTGTTAACAAAAATAATTACAGCGCATTACTCTTTTTTTCAATATTAAAAAAAAAAAATTTTAGTCGCTGGTAATGAAAAAAACTCTGTAATAGTATCAGAAAACCCGGTTTTCACAGCTTTCGTACTTGTTTCTTAAACGAGAAACTTAAATTAGCATTAACCCATTTTAATTAAGAAATTTTACGCTAGAATGCTTCAAATTTTTCGTAAGCTAAGCACCATGGTTCTTTAAAGTTAAAATATATCTCAAATTAAATTTTAACCTGTCATTTATATCATTTATAATTAGTTAGCGTTAAACAGGCGCGTTAATTAATTTTATCTGATCGAAGAAGAAAAACCAAAAGAAATGCTCTGTTACAAAAATGTTTGTCTATAGAAATAGGAAAATATGCCAGTAAAGAAATTGCAATATTGACCTTATACCAAAAGCGAGGGAATATATTATGCAAAATGATTTTCCCGTTTGGCTTGCGCTAAAGAAAATTCTCACCGCATGTCAGACATGTCTTTTTTTCGATTTATTCAATCTGGCTGATTGTAATACAAGCTCATTTGTCAAAATGCAATATAAAAACAATTTCCTGTTAAGTTGAACCAATTTATGCATTTGAACAAACTTTTTACTTTTGTTTTGGATAGATGAATTTCATTATGCGTACATCATCAACGATCAACCAAATTATCTTTATCTTAGTTATGTTATTTACAACTCGATCAAAGGGTGGTTTTGAAAGTTTAATTTCATTGTTAAATCAAAAAATTTAATTTGGGCCGGTCTTTTATTTTACGTTCCAATTCGTTCTGAAATTACTGCCCCAATTTCGATGAAAGAGAGCGAGAAAAAAACGCACACTTCGATTAGGAAAATATGTACTTTCAGGGAAGAAATAATTTAAAACTGGAGGTTACTGTTTGAACAAATTAAATTGTTTGTAAAACTCTGTTTGTTGCTTTCGGACAAAATAATTTCACGTGAAAATTCAAAACCCGATCTTAAAATCGTCTAAGAAGAGATGCCTTCTCTTTAATTATTTACTTATTTTGACCGTCTTTTCAAGTACCATTCCTGGATTGGCAGTCCTGGATATGTTAAGGAGCTATCGATAGCTAAGTCACTTCAGCCCCCTACTAAGCACAATTAAATTTCTATTTATATGCCATTCAATTAGGGTGGTTTAGTAATTGCATGAAAATACATTCAATTGTAATGTGCACAGAAATAAAAATAAGATATCTATCAAGTCCTGAATTCAATGAAACAGTTTGTTTCGTCCAAAACTCGGAACAGGATGTCAAAATGCTCATTCGCAATTTTCAAATCAGATGGCCTTCTTACACGCTCTCTGTATTGCGCAGAGGAATAAAATCCTTCAATTTAGTATCGAGCAACGTTTCTCAATATTTCGGACATATCTGTCGGATTTGGATGAAAACAATTCGAGTATGGTTTTAACACATTTTTTTGCCACAGTCAAAACTAAATCTCTTAATCTCCCTTCGTCAAAGTTGAAACTGAATCTCATACTAGCAGATCTCGCATGTATTGCTTCTTCGATGTTTACATTGATTCAAACAACTCAACTTGAAAGGTACAGTCAGACACATTTTCTCATTGTCTACACAGAATCATTTACTATAACGCTTAGCTCTGTTAAAGTCTGTAGTATGATAAGGTGTTATCCTCAAACAAAAGTGCTTCTCAACTAACTTATCTTGACAAAGGTAGGGAATTAGTATACAAATTTATGATCTTTTTAAAGTCTAGTAAATAGGTTTAGTTACATAAAAAGTAGAAAAGGTGACGAATCGTAATCACGGGAACTTTGCCCAATTTGTAACGATTGTAACAAGGAAACTAGGTAAATAAAATTCGAAATGAATCAAACAAGTTGTTTAAATGGGAGACAGGGGGCTTTTTTAAGTAATAATTCATTATAATCGGCGGGGCGAAGTTTCAGCGGTGTTATCATGGATGGGATGAGAACGATATGAATTAATGCCAGCGTTCACAGACAAGGGGTGGGAGGATATAAAAGTTCGCCTTTTCTCTTCATTTGTATCAATCCACGGCTCGAGAGAGATGTGCTCACCATCAAGCGTTATTTTATCATCTTCCCGACCCTCCTTTCACTTTGCTATGGAAATGGGTACAATTGAAGACGGGTTGGTGTTGATTTTTATTGATGTTCCTAGATACGAGATGTGAAAAATATGAAAAATCTTGTCTGGAAAAATTAATCGCTTGCTTTACAACTGTCATTTTATTTATCTTTGAGGAGTGTGTGTGTGTGTGTGTGTGTGTGTGTGAGAGAGAGAGAGAGAGAGAGAGAGAGAGAGAGAGAGAGAGAGAGAGA
>CM077108.1:575773-593773 GCA_039619505.1 Cimex hemipterus
GAGAGAGAGAGAGAGAGAGAGAGAGAGAGAGAGAGAGAGAGAGTTAACACCCATTTTCTAATTAATGCAGTTAGGTTTTATCACTACAAATAAGTTATTTAGAATAATAAAGTTTTAGACGATTTAAGGTTTTATGGGTTTAAAAGTACAATCGTGACTGTGCATCTTTGTGTCAAGAAGAAATTTCTTTAAGTAAGTTATGCGTGAGACTTAAATATTTAACCACCTCAAACCCCAATTTCTGTCTGGCTCGTTTGTAAGATTTACAACTAATTCGGTACGTTAAAGTCTGAGCTTCATGCGGTTAATTGTAGTTTAATTAACCGGAACAGGTGGCAAAAAGTGGCAGCGTGTTACGGGGCGATTCGGAGGGTGCGAACCACGCAAACTGACATGTAAGAAGGGCCGTAACAAATGATCAAACCCGGTTGACCTCACTTCGGACTTTATTTTTCAGCAATGTTCGGTGAGGAAATCCGGCCTGGATCCGAGGTAATCCGCGACAGGGCTTTTTTTCCCTCCGCGCCAAACCGGAAGCACCTCACGGCTGTTTAGCATAATGGACCCTACTCCTGAACGTCTCTTCCTTCTAGGGGATAACATCAAGTAATCCAACTTTCTACACTTTTCACAAACGGTACAAGCAAATTTACATAAAGCCGGATATGTAAAATCCAAAGACACTTTCATGTTTCCAATGTTTTATCTACAGTCATTTAAATATTCTATTGCATTATTATTTGCTTAAATTAATTAGTAGATATGGCATTTTTATGGCAATCCATACAATTAAGTGTAATTAAAATTTGTGCACTTTACATTTTTAGTCGTGGTCAATGAACAATTTCTATAATTAATCACTAAAAATGCGCCAAAAATAAAAAAAAAACACTTTCATGGATTCTGTTGTATGAACATTTATTTAATCATTCAATTGCATTATTATTTTCTTAAATTAATCAGTAAAAATTTAAGTTTTATACAATCCAATCAATTATTTTTAATTATAATATATACACCTTACATTTTTGTTCATGGTAAATGAACTATTTCCATATTTAACCTCCAAAATGTTCCAATAATTTTTTAAACACAAAACTAGGTAATGTGGTAATCTTTCAACATCTGAAATACACTATTTCCATAATTAATCTCCAACAATGGTCAAATACTTTTTTGTCATTGAGGATTATCCTATTTTCAATAGTCATAACTTTTTAGTAAGTAATAACAATCATCATATTTTTTAAAGTCGTGATTAATTACGAGGCATCAGTGGGGGTCAAGTGAAGCGAAATAATATTCAAACATCTCGAAATCCTGACTGATTTTTAATTAAAAAATATTTTTCTTGTGATTAATTAAGGTTTTCAGTTGAGATAAAAAAGTCAACGGCACGGCGGGATTCGAACCCACGATCTACGGCTTGATACGCCGCTGCTCTACCATTTGAGGTATTGTGACCTCGATACACTCGGACACCAACTTCCTATCTCAACCCCACATTTTGAATTTTCCCTCCTTTTAATATTAATTTGTCAAGTGGACCACGAAATTAGTGAATTTAATAAGTTCAAAATGAAATATACCTTCACTAAAGATCTGTGGCCATTTTATTTGTCGCCGAGAATCCAATCCGATTACATGCCATTTGAAATATGGCAAAAAGGAAGGAAAATTCAAAAGGTGGAGTTGAGATAGGAAGTTGGTGTCCGAGTGGATCCAGGTCACGATACCTCAAGTGGTAGAGCATGGGCTTATCAAGCCGACGATCGTGGGTTCAAATCCCGCTCGTGCCACTGACTTTTTTATCTCAACTAAAAACCATAATTAATTGTAAGATATTAATTGGTCAACCGGACCACGAAACTGGTGAATTTTTTCTTGTGGTTACTTGTTTCTAATTGTAAGACAGTTATAAAACGCATGGACGGTATATAAATATATTATTTAAAAAAAATCTAATTGGTTTTGCAACGCCAGGTAAATGTTACCCCGGGCTGTTGAGTGTTTAGATGGAAACATCCTAATTGTGGCGTTATGTGTAAATATTTTATCGTGGTAAATGTTTATCTTTGATCATGTCGCGCAGTTATGTGAGGAAAAATGAGTTAAAGGGATATATGTTTATACGCAGCAAACAAACGGCAAAAAGGGGCTTTTTGGTGGTAATGGCCAAGCGAGTGTCAAAACATGTTCGGTCACGTAGTCAGGCTTCTGGAAAATGTGAGCTGATAAAATTGAATATCCGAACAAAAAGAATACTAATAAAACTTTTTAAAAATATAAACAACTCGTTAATCTTTGTTTATATTTAAAAATTTCAATATCTAAAAGTTCTCAGCTTTTATTTTTAATGGAATTTAGAACTGGAGTAAATACTATTTTATAGCTAGTAATATTCTTATGTAACTCACTTGCTAACGGCATGTCATCGTTTTCAGTGTATTTATTTGCTCGTTGTTTACTTTTATATTATGACTATGTTCAAATAGTGTTGATTTTAGGAATGTATATTTATAAATGGAGCAAGATTAAGCTTCCTCTTTAATCTTTTATTGGGTTGTTTCATATGAAATGTCCGTTTCCAAGGATAGGTTTTTTAAAATTATAATAACTACATAAAAATGAAATCATTTTAGTCGAACCTCCATCTCCTTCACATTTTTCCCCAACGCGTACCAACGTTTTTATTTGAGGAATTCTGAAATGAAACAAAATCTGAAAATGCTTTTTGGACTTTCAAAAAAAATTTTCTGCTCCTAAATAGGTGAAAATATGTTAATATATGAGGAGAATAAGGTGGATGCTGAAGAACTCCGTAGCCGACCTTTTTCTATTTGTTTACAGTATAGTTTGAAACATGAGGCGGTGTCGTAAAGGAATATAAGACCTTTCCGATTTACCAACGAAGATTGTATTTTGAGTAATTTTTTGTGCATATAGTCATATGCGGTACGATATAGAGGTAATGGTATCATGTCTAGGCAAAAAATGTAGTGAATATTTCCAGCCCTGGATCACTATACAGTCACCATAAATTTTTTGGGTATGTCCTGGTCTTTCGTCGACAGTGCAACACTGCCCTCACCGAAGCTAATTGTCATATGCAATCAATTTTTCATCTCAAGTGAACAATCTTGTGAAAAAAAGGCTTGTTTTTTTTGTCTGGCGAGCAACGGTACACATGTCTCAAGGAACTTTAACTGCTGACTCTCCGTTGACTCTTGATGGACCCATAGATCAAGCTTTTTAACTTTTCCTATGTTCCTTAGTTGTCTTGTATTATTGTGCTGTTCCTCAAATTATTTGATAATGGTTCTCTTCCAGCCGGGCCATAAGGGCATCATTGACCATTAAAAGTTGGGCTTGTTTTCCGATCTGGTATTCTCTTCCGAAAACTTGAACGAATGGTCCGTTTTTACACGCCCTTCCCCAACCACCTTACTGATGTTTCTTGGAGCAACATTTGCCGAAAATCGCGTGTTTACACGTTCATATTTCGATTTGTACTAAAAAGTATGTGATGAATTGGGGAGCTCATCATTATAAACAAAAGTGGAGGATTAATAACTTAATTATAATATATAAACAATGGGAAGTAGACAGCAGAAAACCGCTACATCCTCTCTGAATTTCTAAAATTGTAAAAGCAAACACGCCATGTGAAACAACCCAATACATAATTATAAAAAAAGGTTTTTAAACATATGTGTTTGCTACATCTGAAAATATTCTAAATATACATAAGATATTGTGATAAAAAGGCCAATAAAGAAGGAAAAAAGCTTTGCTGTACGATATGTAAGGGGAAATTCGATTCGCAAAGATCCAAATATCATTATTCATTATGTTTTTCAAGGCGCCTTTCTAAGAATTGCAAATACAAGTGAGATTTTCGCCGGGGATGATACAATCAGTCAACCACACCATATTCTTAACGGCGCGTAGAACGGGGGAGCCGTCCAAGGCTCAGGAAATTCCTTCTCTTTTTCACGGTTGAGCGGCCATTCGCATCATTATAATAAATATAAAATACAAATTGTGCTTTCACTCGCCTTCAAGTACGCCAGGTTTCTTCTAAAAAAACTTATAAAAAGGACATATTTGGATATATTCAGTAGACATTTGAAATATGAACTCTTGGTATTCATTAAAAAATTTACTGTTAAAAAATTGACTATACAATTCTTCTCGCTTAATAACGCTTACAGTAACCGCCTTATTATACGGTTAGATTTAACTTAATTTAACTTTAAACCCCCTTGAATGTTATAGTAAACTACTAGTATAATTATAATAAGATCAGTAATCTTGCTCCCCATCCTGATCAGGTCCAATTTTAAATAAATAATTTTGAGTTATTGACCGACGAGAACTTGGTTTTCATTTATAAATTACGCTTATCTTTTGCAGGTGGTTCACAACTTGACCATTGGGGGATTAGTATGATTTTTCTTCATGGGAACAACTTGAAATATGCGCATATCATGGTGGGATGTCCATATCTTTGTGCAGAATGTCGTTTCAGACATATCTCGGGGCTCCATTGATCACCCATAGAATTTATTCGTCTTTTAAAACATGAATACGATTCAGGCTGGATACTCAATTTTTGTCAAGTCGATTTCGATTTACTGGGAAGTGCGCTTGGTATAGGTAAAGGTGAAGAAGTATGGCTAGGATAAGATAGGTAGGGTTAATGTTAAGTTCGGTTATGTAGGGTTAGGGTTAGAAAAGTATTAGGTTAAATTGTTGGCTTACTATAAAAATGGCTTTTGAAATTTTATAGTTTGGTCGTTTTAAATATTTTTCTCCTTCTATTCTCGTTTTTTAGCTTATGTAAATTTGTTTTTCATTGCTTATATCATTGTATAAATTCATTTTAACATCTTACATGCATTTGTATAATCCAGCCAATGTTTGCAAATCTCGTTGGCACAATAAAGAAAATGTTTTTCTAAGCCTAACATCACACTAGACCGCGTCCCGGGATCTCTAAATAATCTTTTTTTTACTTTATTTTTCAGAGAATATTAATAATTCGGGTAGTGTAGATAAAATAAGGATTTGTAAAGGCCAATACAAGCAAAGGGGAAAAATATCCAAAGCTTATTCGAACAGAGGTTTCAAATGGTGAAATGACTTATACTTGAGAGAACAGTGTCTATCCATTTACATTTGCATTTATATCGTGTCGCCGGTAGTCGGCATTAAGACGGAAAGGTCCCTAATAAAATTGTTTTGCAAAGGGGGAAGGCGAATTGCATAATAACATTTGAACGCGGAAGGCCTAGTTAGAATTCCGGACGAGGGCATCACTTTTCGACGAAGAAAAGTCAATCCGTATGGTACGATTTATGAGAAGAGACAAAGGGCTACATGTAACCTTACATAACTCTACACTCAACGTGTGCACGCGCAAACACATCCGAGCCGGGTTTCGCGTGCGCGCGTCTCCTTTTGAACGGGTTATAATACTAAATCATCCCTCCGAAATCCAACGGAACGTACAGCACCTTTGACATTTATCTGTAATAAACTTCATGTATCGAATAACAGTATTTTAATAGAAGTACAGCTGTGTTGTTCTCTTACATTACATCGATCCGTAATGCTATAGTCATAAATCTGACTTTCTATCACCGTTTTTATTACTTTTTTAAATCCAGTTGTCTTGTAAAATGGCCCATACTTTATTGGTATATATCAATCAATTTATCTTTATGTAAGGAATTGGTTGAAACAAAAAAGTCGGTGTCACGAGCTGGATTCAAACCCACGTTCTTCGGCTACACACGCCGCTACCCTAACCTTGACCGATCATGACTTCGATCTAACCGGACACCAACTCCCCATCTCAACCCAACTTTTCGAATTTTCCCTCCTTTTTGGAAAAACCTACTACTCAAATAAGACCTTTCTTCTTTACATCATACTGAATGTTAATAGTATACCTATCAATTATTCTTCTTATCTAAGTTTTTGGTTGAAATGAAAATTAATTTAGCGGGAATCCACAACCTCCGGCTTTATACGCCGCCGCTCTAACCACCTGAGCTATCGTTATTTCGTTCCCCTCAAACATTACCTCCTCACGTCAACGTACAACTTTTTCAAAATTTTCCTCTTTTTACCATATTTTCAAATAATTTTAAATCAGGATTCAATTCTCGACAGCGACTTTATGAACTGGCCACGGGGAGCTAGTGAAGTAAGTACTAAATTAATCTATATTTGCTTAGATGTCATAAATGACCATATTAATTATCCCAATTACACATTATTTTTTCTTAGGTTTATGGTTGAGATGAAAAAATATGACAAAAATTATGACCATTAAGCAAATATGAGTAATATCTGTATATACTGCTGGTTGTAAAAAGAAGGCAGAATAGAATTATTACACCCCGATTCCTTAAATGGACGGAAGGATATTTATGAAAAGAAACCTAGAGTCCATTAGTTATCCCAGGCCATTTATCTTGTTCAGTCAACCGCTGACAAATAAGATCTATTTAGAAAAGGAAGTTACCTTGCAATGCTTAACTCTAAGGTTTCTCGTATAATGTTTGATACACTCGCGTCAATAGAACAGAACAGGTGAGGGGGAAAAAAGAATGAAAAACTTTCCACGGTGGAAAATTAAAACGTCGACGATTTCCGTTCCGAGGGATGAATATTCATCGGGAGAAACGAATTCAATATCAGCGCTTAATACATTTAAAATGACTCACGAATTCGTTAACAATGAGTCCATTATAACGCCTTTCACCCTTTACGCTACTGTAATCTCCATTTTGAGTAAATAACTGAAAGAAAGGACAATATGCATGCTCAACTTTTCCCTCTGGTGTTATTAGAAGTCAACATTCTTTCAAAACATCTGTTAAAAATTAACAAGTTCCTTTACATTTCATGTAGAATAAACATTTAAAAAACATAATATTAATAATCCAGACTAGTTAGTGTTTAAAGTGTGTTCTTGGATTTGTTGTTAGATCTTTCCAACACTCTTTGGCACGTAGTGAACAATTTTATTAACAAAACTATTCCAAAACAAAAAACTATATTATCATACAATGATAATATTTGATAATATTGTTATTGTTATTTTATTCTGTAGCTTGTTGGTAACATTTGTTTTTCAAATTGATTCACTCTATTCCATAGACGTACGCAACCAAAACCATACGTTCATAAAATGTTTCTTTTTAAGCAAGTATGATTTCGGGGGTGTTGCCCTCTCCTCTTCATCAGCTGTTAGGACTTAAAAAAAAATCAAATGTTAAAAAACAAAAAGATAAAAATAAGATAAGGATTTAACACTCTAATATTTAATATTATAAAAAATACGTGTTTGAAATGTAGAGGCTTAATGTTAATTACGCCTATAACTTACACAGGAATCGGCAAGAAGATTAACAGTATGAAGTAAGACTCTAGTTTCTAAATTTATTGACAAATCAAACAATCAAACATATAATCACTTCATTACCAAACCTCTAGTGCAGATTTTCAACTTATGGGAGAGGATGTTTCCTACATTATTGAAAATTCTCTAATTTTTCAAGACTTTCAGGCTAATCCCACCAACCTATTCATTATCAAAAGTATTAGAAAGGATTATAAAAAATAGAATCATTAATTACCTCACATCACAAAATACCATTTCTAAAAATCATTTTGGACTTCAAGAAGGACTTTCTACGAACCATGCCCTATTTGAAGTTTCTAAGTACATATGTGAAAATCTTGGCAAGTCAAAATTTGTTGGACTGGATTGCTTATTGACGTACTGAAAGCTTTTGACTCCGGTAGACACGATTTATTACTTCAAAAGTTGGAAAATTATGGTGTTGGAGGTGGCGCTTAACCTTGCTCAACCCGACTTAGAAATGAGACCTCAAAGGGTTGTAATTGATAATTGGTTCTGGTACAATTCAAACATGTGGTGTGCCGCAAGGAACAGTTTTAGGCCCTCTGCTATTTTTAAGTTACATAAATAACTCCTTAGTTACTTACAGTTACTTATTTACAGCGATGTTAATTAATGAGTCAACTTAATATTACATGGCAACTCCAGTCCGCATCACCAGATTTTCCTTACCTGGATTTATGATTGTAAATTCACTCAATGTAAATATATCTTTCTATATTTCTAAATGTATTTGTTTGGAAAAATCTTCAGGGCATGTCAGGCCTGACACATCACTTTAAAGATTTTTAAGCTGAAAACGGTGCAATCAGATTTTAAATTGGTCAAAAAATGACAAAGTTATGGCACAAAGTAAAAAAAAGGTTATTGTATGCAACCGAGGTTGAAGGATTGGTAAGATGGTAAATTAAAAAAAAGGTAATTTTGAATGAATTTATTATACGACTCTAGGTTTGGAAAAAATAGTTCAGAATCACCGTAGTAAATTTTTCAACTGTGAAAAAAAATCGTTTTATAGCAAGGGTGTGTGTGTGCTATCGTTACGGGATGTTTAATCGCCATTCGAAAATTGTATATTTAAAAACGCACAACAAGAAAGTAATTTAAATTAAAGGGAAAATCCAGGGGATGAGGTATAAAATAAAAATAAGTGAAAATGTTTAACTCAATAAAAAAGTAATAGTTGTCATCTTCCAGTTTGGCCACACTGAACATTCGTTCTCTAATGAGGGATGTACTGGTTCTGTAATTCCTCAATAGGGTTTCCTAGTGTAGATTTTTTTAGACTGTATCGCTATACATTAAATAATAAAAATTATCGCTTAAGATTAAGAACTTAAAACTGGCTTTGCCAAAAACTGTGAAAACTGATGCGGAAACATTCCCATCACCAGGATAAAAGGATATTTGGAAAATGTTCGTAATATATTAAAACACATCAAAGTGCCTTTTATTCGAAACAGAAACTGAAAACAGTTGAATGAAAAAGATTAACACAATCTCTATCAGAATTAAAACAAATGATAAAATATTTAAGACCAACTCAAACAAATATCTGTTAGGAATTCTCCTGGGGAACTGACAGTGATTAAACCCTGCCATTAGTCTTACAGCAATTACGGTTTTATTGGTACATCCTTTCGATCCGAGAGCCAGATCAACACTCAAGCCCAGGGAGGTTTTATTTTTTTCATCTCAAGGCACTTTTGATCCATGGGTCGGTCCTTTTAAAGTAATTCTTGTTTCTCATGAAGGTTTAACTTACACCAAGTTTAGAATACGTTTTTTCAAATGGAATTAGAAACAGATTCAAAATGACGAGCTATTCGCTCAGCGCTCTCTTATGGCCATGTCTTACACACGAAGTATTGGCATAATCGGGGGTTTCTTTTGCCCGAAATTGCCCTGATCTTCCATATTCCAGCCTTCATATATCCGAGGATTCCATACGTGGTGTTAAATTGGAAATTAAATATTTTGGAGTGTTTTGTTTAACTTCCTTTGTTATTCTTCTTTCTTTGGTTCTGAATCTACGAAGGGTTGACAAAGTTTCATCGATCGGAAACCTCCGCAGACGTCTTGGGGCCTTATTTTTCTCTACAGGCAAGTTCGCATTCCCTAGTCCCAGTTGCAAACTTTCCTGTTCCCTGTTTTTGGAATCGCTTCGGAGGCGGTAGCTTTCACTTTTTCCGTAAACGTGGCAACGTCTATGTTGATGTTATTACATAGATTCTGAAGGTGGGCAATTTGTACATACTTACTCCAATCTGCCACGGGGGTATTCCATTTAGGATAAAATTCAAAATACATGTTACGAATATGGGACTTTATTTTAATGGAGAGGTGATCACTTTGGACATCCGTTTTTAGGACATTCCATTCAAAATTGGTCGCTAGGGACGGAGAAACAATCGTGAGATCTATTGCACTAACTGATCCGGTATAAGTATTTAGTTGCGTGTATGTTTCATCCAACTGTATTATCCAGTTCCCTCATTAATAATATTTTCCAAAGCAATCCCTCGATTATTTTATGAACATCAAATAAGTACATTCATACCTACATACATTGCATGCATTCTATTTAGAAGATACAGTACTCAATATTTTTCCATTGACCCAAGTCATGTACGCTGGAGCGATGGGAATGCTATTTAATCCATCAATCCCTCCCCATTCACTTTAATAAATACACTAATTCATATAAAGCACATATGTTGACGCCTACACGCTCTCTGTACGGAGCCAAGGCAAGCAACTTTTCTCTGCAACAGCGGCACCTGCGTGGGCTTTGGCCCAAAAGCAGTTACCCGGTTGGATATTGTTGTAACAGTTTTATTGTAATACCCGAAAATTCTGTCAACCGGGTTTATGCAAATATTGTGTTTAATTATTAAAAATAATATATTTTTTCTTTCTGCATCTTCATTGTAAACAACACTTTGTTAAAAAAGAGTGCGCACTAAAAATTAATCAAATTAGTCACAGTACACTTTTTTTTCGTGTCTTTCCAGCGGTCCATTAATAACGTCTATTGCCGGATATTAATGACGCCGATCTTCGTGAAAATCCAGGTGTAATTAAACTGGGTTATGGAATCCACCGGAACGGCCTAAATAATTTCACGGCGCGTGTTAAGAGGGAAACTCTGCTCTTAATTTTCTCATTTATTAGTTGGGGCGGCCGATGTGGGATTACCGTGGACCATGATATATTTGGATATCAATTAAAAAAATTTTATCCGGAAGCGGCAAAATTCTTTCCGTTTGAATGAGAAATGAGAAAATTCTGGCAAATATGGAATTCCTTTGACAAAAGTTTTTAGTGTGTAATTTTACAATACCTGAATGATATAAACGTTACTGGTTTAGCTAATAATATAAATTGACATAACTCATAAGACATAAACAATAAAGAAGATATAAACTGAAAATAAAATACATTAATATAACATGGCAGCAGAGATTTGTAATCTCCCATGAAGTTTGAATATTGTTTGCTTTTTTAAAATAATAAATTAAAATAGGAATATTTTGAAATTATTTTTTCTCTCGTTCAAATTGATATGGTCGACAATGTTTTGGAATTAATGTACGAATCCGAGTAGGTTGCACTTTCACTTATTTCATTCTTATGGTAAAACACATATCAACAATACTTATTGTACTTATTCAAAAATTTTTTGCTTTGCCATGGTAAAAAAGAGTTTTGTTGGCCAGTTACGGCTTTGTCTGTTAGAAGCCGTATATAACCCAATGGAGGCATTTTTATGACCGGCATTGTCGCTGCGAGTAAAATGAAAAGAAAAATCGCAATTTACGACTTAATCAAAACTTTCGTGCTTTTTTTCCTTTTCTGACCGTGCTTGTTGGCTGTGAACCTCGGCTCTGATTATTACCGCGTTAGGATCATTGCTGCATTCAGAGACTTAAAAAAACAACATTCCCCGCGATATAAAGGCTTAACGTCTCTTCGCGATAAAGGGGGCCACAGAAATAGAAATGGCTGTGTCAAGTCTGGTCCCATTTTCAGAACTTGATAGTACAAAGCCCTTATCACTCGTTCTGTCGATCCTTTCATCAAACAACACTTTAACTTTCATTTATAAAACCAATTTGAATCTTTTTTTCGGCAAGACTAGGGCTTTCTTTCTTTCACTTTTCTCTATCAATGTTTGAATTTCTTAACGAGTATTTGTCTTTTACTTTCAATTTTCTCCTCCGGTGAACATTGTTCGGTTAACATCATTTATAAACTTGTAAACTTGAAGACTTCTTTAACAAAAAAAATATATTTAATATTGTCCGATTTCAGTGCTTATTCATATATGGTTTTATATTTAATATGAAAGAATATTTTAGGTAACACTGACGGAGTGGAGCTGTGGTGTTCTTCTAGGCCATCCAATATTCAGCGCATCCAATCCTTCTGACCAAAAGCCTCCGAACAAGCTCCTTACTACGTACCTCATCGAGCTCACTGTCCACAAGAATCATTCCATTTGTCAACGAACTGATCCGTTCCATACAGATCTTTGCGGCAGTACACAGGAATGATTACTACACCATAAATGGTTTGTGTTTTTATTTTGGTTATTGTTTCCATTCACATGTACTTTCCGCTAACTGGTCCTATAGTTAATTAAGGGCCATAACTGGTAGTAAATAAAAATAGAAATAAGATATTTTTGGTGGAGCGAAAAAATGCTTGTTAACTTTCTCATCTTTTGGTTTTTGTTACAAAAATGTTTTACCCTTCTTTGCTGTGTCGCTCGGCAACCCAAATTTTTGTTTGTAAGCTAGCCGTACCATCAGTATCACAGGTATTAAAATACATATAATTAACGACTGAGAGATGTAGCGAAGTCGACTAAAATAATTTTTCTGTACAATAAACAGAGTCGAGCTTCTGCACCCCCAAAACCATCTGAATCCAGAATTGAAAAAAAATTTCTTCGATTCTTTCGCCTTCGATTTTTGTGGGAAAAATCTTGAAAATAACCATGTCTTTAAAAAAATCGCTTAATCTATATTAAAAATTACGGTTTTTTTTAAAATAAACTAAAAATCACCCTATAAACTAATGTTGCCTCTGTAAATAAATTAGATTCGGAGATTAAAAAAAAACTTTACAAAAAAATTTAAATAATTTTTGATTTGATCCTTTTTTTAGTCCTAGTTTTAGAGAAGTGAAATGAGTTCAAATTGTAGTAACAGCCATGAATATTAACAAAATTCGGAGGAGTCATGAATTTTGATGTGTAACACAACTGGCCCCGGCGAATGTATCCAAACACGTATATTTTTGTTGTGACAAAAGTTTTACTTTTAATGATGTAACAGGTTGATCTCAAAAACAAATTTTTTCGTGGGTTCTTTCTTAGGAGCATGTTTTGACGTATCTAACGTATTGCCATATAATCGTTAATATGAGTTAATGTTTCGTAAACGTAATTGACGAAATATCTTCACCTCAAAAAAATTGTAAAAATCGCATAAAACATGTATTTTCTATCGGCTCCTTGGCAACCATGAACGTTAAGACACGCTCGAAATAGTTTGGCGTCCTAGCATCTCTCAAAAACAATTTCGTTCAAATCTGCGGTACCTATTTTAATTTTTAAGTTAAACCTATTTGACATTTTCTACTACAAATGTTGCATGAATTACGTTCATATACTCTAGATTTTGTCTTTGGAGAAGTTGCCCAGTGGCAACACTCCTTATACTGAATCCTTCCTGAATGAGAACGTTTCCGGGGCTTCTTTCGCTTCAATCGACTTGGAGGAATTTTGGCCAGGGTTGAAAGTGATAATTGTTGTACGTTATAAATGTTTTTAACAATTTATAACGTCGGCTTGTTTGCTGTTTTTTCAGTATTGTGTGAGAATTCCATGTCAGACCAAATTTAATCATGAAAAGACATGCACTGGTGGTCCGTTTATACTCACGGCAGACATTTTAACTTAAGGTAAAATTTACATGAGCGCTTTTCTTTAATTTTCATTCTCCACTACACGTTAGTTCATTCAGATGATGTAATTGTTGAGTGTTAATTGACGGTTGGGTAATACATTTAAGATCGTGAGATGATCAGCCGAATATGTTGCAATAATAACATGTGCATTATTTGCAGTGTATATTGAAAGTAGAAATGAGCCAAGGATGTTTCCTTGGGGAACAACTCCGCCCGAATATAGGTAAAAATTCTGTTCCCAGTAGGAGAGGATGTTGTTCTCCTCGTAAGTTTACTTTTGTTTAAAATTGAGTTACTTACAAAAGTTCATGTGAAATTTCTTTTAATTACTAGTAACTAGTACTTTTATTTTACTTTTTATGCATTATTTTGGTTAAGCCATACTGTATTCAACTTCACTCCTGAAAAATTGGAACAGAATAAGAATATTTGGTGTCTTCAAAAATAAAACATTTTTATATTGGTAAACCCGAAGAAATTGCTATAAATATAGCCAAACCTGTATTAAAATAAAACACTTCATTACAAAACAGTAATAAATAAAAGCTAAAGCATAAAAATGTATTAACCTTTAACTTAAATTTGCTGAAATAGAATTAATACAACTTTTGATATAAATAACAGTGTGTTTGGTGAAGCAAAATAACTTGAAATGACGACGTGATCTAATATTTCGGACGACGCCCAACCCTCGATTGGATTTCCGCTACCAAGAGACCATATTGCTTCTTCAGGTAAACTTCATAGGATCATCATCATCACCTCTAACACGGATTACTTTTTTTTAGAGAAGATTTATTAAGTTAACAGATTTGAATAATTATCGAAGGCATGTCTTTAATTGTTTAATTGTTGTTACATGATAAAAACAGATGGTTACTTATTTATATTTATTTAGCAATTGCGGTTTTATAGTTGGTAGATGGCTTCATAATCGTAATTTCATGGCGTGGAAACTTGTTTTCAATTAGTTACGGCCAAGAGAACCTGGTGTTGTAATGGAGTTGTTGTAAATGTCCATCGCGTGACACCCTTTTCTGACGTGACTTGTACAAGATATCTCTCTTATTTAGTACGGATGCCGCCTTTACGGTACGCAACCGCTCTACAAAAGGAATGAACTTTATCAGCCGTTTCGGCAGATATTTTGACGAGTTCTCCACAGTAATTTCGACGGCCAGTTGAAAAATTGATGCGAATTGGGGGACTCTTTTCTTTGGTCACGTTTACAAGATGAAAACCTTTGGGGTATTAGATTTTTGGAGACTAAATCGAAAAAAAAAATGCAATTTTACTAAAGGTTGGCCATAGAAGGCATTAAAATAAAAATAATATAAAAATAAGAAACATATTTCTTTTACAAGGTGTCCGTTTTAAATGGCCCGGCTGAATTTCTTTCGGACCAATGACGCTATGGAAAAACAAAAAATACTTGTTTAATAGTTGTTTAGTTTCAAATTTTTACTTTTTTGGGGGGAAAATTATTCAAGGTACCTCAGGCCTAGTTCAACTGTAAAACTTCAAATACTACGTTATACATCCTGACACATCTTTTGAAAGGTAAAATAATGCTGCTATCGGATTTTGACATTGTAAAAAAATGACGAGTCTGAGTTATGGAAACAATAAAAAAGTCATTTTGTTTGCTATTTATTAATCTCATTTCATGTTCAAACTGCCTGCATTGTGAAATGATGCAAAGATTTTCTGTTTTTAACCACTCTTCAATCATGCTTAAAGCGATAGTGTAAGGGGAGGTGGATTGACAAGCATTTTCTATCCTATGCCGCAGTTCTTCAACTGAGGTTGCAGGGATTAACAAATGCACTGTTTTTTTAAATGGCCCGACAGAAAAGTCAAGTGGAGTTTAATCGGGTGACCGCAGAGGCCAATATTCCTACCCAACAATCCCATAAGTGAGGATTCAAATAACTCCTGCAAAGAATTGTGTGCAAGTTAGAGAATTCCGAGTCTGAGGATCAATAGTGTTGGTAAAACCTCCCTCAAAAATTGAAGAACCGAGCACCATTTAATCTAATTTCGTAGAAATGAGGACAAATTAATTTATTTCGAAGAAGACCACTCCAACTGATACTGAGAACCCCTGATGATGACAAGAGTACGAAATTCTAGGATTTTCCTATGGCCACGTTCGAAAATTCCAACAGTTTTGTATGCCATTTGAGATGAACGTGGATTCATCAGTTCATAGAATGCATTAAAGAAAGTTTTCTCCAGCCTCCCAGTCCGTGGATAAGATATGTATCGCTCATATCTTATCCACGGACTGGGAGGCTGGAGAAAACTTTCTTTAATGCATTCTATGGAGTGATGCTTGGTATACTAAGTCCAGAGTACATCTCTAATTTTATTTCTTGAAAAACCTAAAATCTTTCCAACATTTCGGAGATTGGAATTTGGATTTTATCTAAAATAAATTAAAATATTCAGCTCCTCGTTGAGATTACGCTGCCGGGTTCTTGGTAATGGAACAGCAACTGATCACTATTTCCTCTCATTGCGAACTACACATGTAAACGTTTTGTGGTTTACTCTCGTGTGATCTGGAAATTCACGGGAGTAAATCTCAAGTGCATGACGCGCAAGACAAACCACTACCAATACAGCAATCGTATCGTTAGTCGGTACTACCCAATTTCAAGTACGACACCACAGATCTTGACACAGAATTTTAAAGCATTTTTTACGCTGAAAACAAATTAAGACAAAAAAACGCATTCGTTCGTTTCGTTTTTAATTCCAATAATTTGGTTTTCACCTAAATAAACATTAATTGTCTTTATTGTTGTTTTTATTATTTGAAAATCATGAGATGCTGCCTGGTGTGGCGCAGGTTTCAGAAAAACATTTTCTTTATCGTGCCAATGTTTAGATCTTTATCGGCATCAACTTAAGAGCCTGGGATTTACATTTTTACGAACAGTTTTTTCCCATCGTCAAGTCTTTTCACCTCAAAGAAGCCGACTCCTTATAATAAAAATGTCTTTTTATACCGACCTCCTTCCCCACCCCTTCAAAATCCATCCTATACAAACATAAAACAGCAATATCTCATTGCAATCTCAACACGTCACATGAGGATGGCTCAATTACGCAGAAAACACTTTGAACGAGTAGAAATACTTTCATTGAATATGAATGACACATTATGAACTCACATTATGAAAAATATGAATTCATTTTTGTCCATATCCAACCTGTATTTGTTAAATTTAAATAATGTTCGTAATCCCCCGGCACTGAAGATGGTTTCAATAAAGATCGAAACATTGGCAAGATAAAGAAAATGTTTTTCTGAAAACTACAGCACTCCAGACTTCATCTCACGATTTAATATAATAACACGATAATAACAACCACAATATAGGCAATTAATGTTTATTTGGGTGAAAAACCAAATTATTGGAATTAACAACGAAACAAACGAAATGCGTTTTTCCATTTTTTTGTCATAATTTGTTTTCTGCGTAAAAAATGCTTTAAAATGGTGTGTCAAGATCTGTGGTGTCGTACATGAAATTGGGTAGTTGAACTGGTCCTGAGATACTCTGTACACTTTTTCTCCAAAAAAATGTAAAAATTGAAACGATGATAAAAAATATTAAACAATATTTTTATAGTGCCATTGGTTCAAGAGAAATTCAGAGATCCGTTTAATTTACCTAACCTTACTCTTGACTACAAATTTGACTAAAAATGAAAGCTACATATTTTTTAACTTACGCTCAACTTGAATAATTTATTGACTCTAAATGATCAGTTATTTCTCCAGGTTTAAACCGGTCTGATTGTAATTCTCACGGCTTCCCTCGTACGATCACCCCATCACCGTGTTGTTGGCAGTCCACGATTAGCCAACGACAAGCCATTTCAACAACCAACGCATACAGATTACGAACTAGAAGCAAATAGTGCACAATATTACAATCCACTATCAGAATGTTGAATTTCTGTTCAAAAAGTATGTCAATTAATTACTTCTTAATATCAAAATAGACCAATTTATCTCCCTTTTAATATTTTTAATATCGAATTTTGTGCTGCAGGGGTCATGACAATATTAAATTAAAAATGAATTAATTTTACCATATGCACATTTACTAGTGTATTGTCAGATTTCCTTTAAAACTAACTTGGTAAAAAAATGTGTTTTTAAATCATAAACTCTACATTCTAATTTGTATTATTGCTTTTATATTTTAAGATATATTATTTTACCGCTCATTTTTGTGTTAAGTACAAGTAAATGGGAGAGATTCTTTTCTTAATTTTCTTCCTGCATACGCAATGGTGTGAAAAAGGGCGAAAAAGCAGCCCGGAGATACAGCTTAGGATAGAACGTATTTAAATGAATTAGGTTTTTTTTACTTTTAATAAAATTAGAAAGTGTTAATTTTTTTCATTATTTGTATAAAATAAAGACCATTGTTGCTTGTATATTCTTTATGACTATCGTTCTTTGTTGTGTGCATTTAAAGAAACATTCAGATAATTTATCGTTTAAGTGGAAAAGAGATTTTTCGATATATATATATATATATATATATATATATATATATATATAT
>CM077108.1:598773-609640 GCA_039619505.1 Cimex hemipterus
ATATATATATATATTAGGAAGTAATAATGATTAGATATAGTTTTGCATACTTCTCACACTTTCTGAAGTTCGTCAGCACACTAGTTTGTGCAATTGTATAATTTGTAGTTATGTGTTGTTGCTCATTAAAATTTAAATAAAATTATATCAAATTATAATTTTTCCCCTGCTAACCATGTACCTTTTCTAACTCCTGCTTTTTACTCGACATTCTTTTCCATCGCATCTCCACCTTTCATACGACTTATAGTAAGAGCCATTTCTGGCCGTTAGCGCAATAACGCGAATTACCCAGCATTCTTTAACGACGCAAGAAATCAACAACATTTTATACATAACTTACTTATGTATACACTCGTACCGAAAATCAAACTCAAGTATGCGGCGCTTGGCAACTACTGCTAAATTTCAACATCTAGTGTTGAAGTCTATTGTGGTCATGTTTATCGAAATTAAAATAAAATATCACTTTAATTTGGAATCGGCCGATCACACAACATAAAATCATAATAGTTCCTTTATTGAATTTTCCCTAACCTTCACCAAGATACGTACTCGTTCGTACTGAAATGTTGAAATTTGGAGGGGATACGTTGCTGGCGGTTTAAGGTTTTAAATTGTTAGATAATCCACTGTGGCACCGTGGTCACTACCTAATATCAGAATTTTTTAAGATCTGTCCCTTATTGAACAAAAGAGAAACACATTCTGTAATGATTATGACAGAATTCTTGCGAAATTTAAAATTTCCCAATTATAAAGTGTTTTATACTGATAGATTTAGACTGATTTACTGATGAGTACGACCTCAGCGGGTCTCTATAAACTGAAGCTAGCACAACAAGGAATTTCTAATGCCATTATTTAAATAAAGGTCGCAACCGCCAAAAATAAATTCTCGGTGGACCCATACATCTTAGAAAATCACAAATACCTCTTTGAAATCGAAGCACTTAATGTACATGTGGTATTCGTTTGGGTGCCTAGTCATGTCGACATTTCTGGAAATGAAAGACCTGATCAACGGGCACAGGATACTGCAAACAAGAGAACAATTTCCTTGCTGCTCAGAAGACATAGTCGTTTATGCTATAACCGTTACCAAACGAAAATGGGCGGCACGAGGGAATACCTGAAGAGATAGTATGAAAGCAATTAACCCAACATAAATGGCCAACTGAGGAACTTGAGAGAAAAAACTTGTAATTCTCTCTAGATTGTGAATAGGTCACATCTCACTAATCCATAACGGACTTTTAATACGCAACAACCTTCCAACTAGTCCTCGATGTAACGCATCGTCCTGACTCTGAAACATATTTCGGTCGACTGTCACCAACCCTTTAGGCAAACGCTCAACATTTGGAATGATTTAAAATAATTACTAGGTACCCAGTGTTTGTGTCGGAAGACACTTTTCAGTTTTCTTAAATTTATTAGATTTTATAATGAGATTTAGGTCTTTCCCCAAATTCGTACACCTTTGAATGTTTGTCTTACAGTGGTTGAATGAGAAGATCTGCGTGTACTTTTTTCAGGAAATTTAGAGTCTGCCGGAGCGGAAAAATTAAATAAAACAAAAATACGTATTGCGGGGTGATAAATCTCAATTCCCATATTCACAGTTAAAATACACAAAGATAGGTCCCACCCCCTAAAATAAATGGTATAGAGAAAAAAGTGTTTTTTGATTTATTATTGTTGTTATGTAGCGAATTATAGTTAATTTATTGTATTTGGATGAAGTTTAAAAGGAGAACGATGAACCTATGCCCGTGCCGAGACGTTTTGCTAGTCTATCTCTGCTACCATTATTATTATTTGCCATTTAAGCCTATGGGAAATGTTTAAATTATGCAAGGGAAATCCAAAATTCTAAATAAACAACTGGAATAAATTTTACAATTTAAATTTTGTTCCCATACATTTGACCTTTGAAATTGTAAAATGGATGGCAATAGGATAAATTGGATTATGTGTTAATGTTTGGAGTCAGATTTTTATGGTACTCAGAAGGGATATAGCTAACTTAAGATAGAACTTTTAAATGTATCGGTTACGGAGTCTATCTGAAACGTTAAAACGCCTTTAACAATTAATAATAATAACAGCTTTACTAGTTAAACGTATAACAGAAAGACCAAAGTATTCTCCAACAATGTATTTCACACATATATACATTTCAGTTTGGTTTCGATTGTTTTTTTTAAAATATTTTAAAATCTTCATTGTTTTGTGGCAGTAATAATCAACTAACTAATAATGCTACATAATGGTAAACAATCATGCGAAACAAATATGCAATAAAGAAAAGTTGGTATAAGTTCAAGAACATAAATTAATTTATCCAAATATTGTAGTAGATTGAAAAGGTCAATTAACAAGTTAACAAATAATTAATTTGAATAGAAAGGTGGTACAAACAGACAAATCAAGTTAATTGAATTTTTTCATCTTCACCGAGCCACTAAATAAGAAATTTTCCAATACTTGGTGACAATCTGCCAACGATAGGAAAAACTACTTTGCAAGCAGTTGATATACATTTAAGCAGCTGTTACACATATATAAAATAGAAGAAAACCTAAGTTGTTTTTAATTATTACCTGGCACGATTAATCAGTCACAACTCATTAGGCCATGGACGATGTGACACACCTTGCAATACGTTCCGTTAGTCCAACTGGTTTGTGTTAAAACGCAACCTGTATCGACAGGGCGATGGATCAGGGATTTATTCCATGTAAGAATTTGTACAATTTTTGTCTTGGCCCAATATTATCGCAGTATAACTTCGTTTAATTTCAGAAGAATGTGGTTTGAAAATGGAGAAAGTTTTGTCATTATTTTGTTATATATTGATTTCACTAATATATGTAAATAAACGTTTATGAATACATATCATCGTGATCCGGCTCCGTGAATCGTATAAAAGGGTTCATTGATACGGGGTCTTAATTTTGTGCCCAAAAACGCTAATGTGTCAAAAGAAAGGCTTCTACCACCATCCAACATGAGAATTGAGCTCAACCTCGGCAATGAACAAATATACTTCTTGATAAATATCTTTGTTTGATCTTAATTCTGTATTTATTAAGATTATTAGCGTCAATATTAGTTTGAGAATGATCTAATTATACAGTATGTGGTAGAAGATGATGGAGGAATAATGACTACTTCGCGACCTTACTTGTTGAATGGATGATATTAAAGAGAAGTCGTGTCAACGCCTTAACCGTTGCAGCTACCGTCGCTCCGTATAAAGGTAGATTAACATACATCAGTGACGTGATAGAGCTTTGACCGCCAATCTTTTCTTCTTTTCCTTGGGCTGGTTTCTTCATTCTTTCTTCGACTGAATGGTTTTGTACACACTCGCCCCGCGCGCGACCGTGCTAACACTTCTTCGGATTTCCTATTGAAGATAGTTTTCAGTTTTCACGGCCGTACAACATGAATGACGAAAAAGTCATTGAATTGGTGTGAAAAATCCTGCCGTGTTCGATCATGCAAATTCAAAATACATTTCAGCAAAGTAAGAGCAGAATTTAAAACACATGGTGGACAATGTACATGTACATGTCAGTTGTGTTTACATTATTAAAGGCGACAGGATATAAATAAATTCTGAACTATGATTAGAAATCGTTTTAAGGTTGTTGAGAATTTGAGAAGATCCAGCGTCAAAATTGAAATAATCAGTCAGTATTTCAAGTACACGAAATGCATCCGTCATTGCGTTCCCTCCTTGCAAATGTTAATTCCGAAGTGTTCGATTTTCGCTTCTGGAATCCACTTATGAATGTGTACATCGTATTTTTTAATGTAGCAAGAAGTTCAAATCTCTAGTTATGCAGCAAGCAAAATTTTTCTCAATTTCTTAGTAAAGTGTCGGAAATTGTCCTTCTGTCCCGCTTTACGTCAAGCCTTCTTCAATTGAAAAGGTGCTCGACCGTTGGATTTGTCGAACAGATTGTTACAATAACGGACGTTATGGAAACTATCGCAGGTAATATGTTGATCAGCGAAGAAGGAGTAGATTCACGCCACAATATTCAACAACTAGAAGACAGTCGTTGGGCTGGTACTGGCTTTATGCCTATAGAAGATCTTGTCTTGTTATGTGCCTATGACTCTTAATGCGGAGGAATAGGTAACAATTGGGAAACAGCTCCTATATGTTAAACTATACTAATAAACTTCGTAACTAACACCTTAATTAGATTAAGAAACCTTATCGATTTAACCCTGCCTTCTTAATTAACTCCTTTATTAGTCTAAAACGTTAGGTTTGGAAGTGATGTTAAAATCCATTAAATCCTTCTCTCCTTTCATAACTACGCGGTCGCTTTCCAGTTTCCCGTGCGGAATTCACCTTTGATTAATTTATGATATTTTTATGAAATTGTAGTAAAGAAGTCACGAGGTGTTCGAACACTACCGTGCAATTTTGGTTTCAGGAAAATAGGCCCTTCCGGCCAGAACTGGACGATTGGTGCGGAAAAGCACCTAGGAGAGCACAGCTGTTGCAGTCGGACACAACTAAATACAGTGTCTGAATACAAATACAAAACATATTGAATTCGGTTCGGCTGGATGTTGCGGGGCGGACGGTCCGCCTCCGGGCTCTGTGGAGAGGGCGAATCCAGGTGGGGGGGCAGCTTGGAAATTCAGTTTGTGTCAAGCCGCTGCTTCAAACGGAACCGCCGACGTACGCGAGCAAATTGACTTTGTGATGAACGCGTGAATACGTCTACAACATGATTCTCAGATTGCTTCTAGTCTGTCACCTCATCTTACCAGGCTAGTTTTTAAATGTTTTTTAAAATAATGAATTAATTTTAAATAATGAAAAAATTCAATTACTTCGAAAAATTAAGGAACTTTCCTTATCAATGATTAAAACCAAATTGACACAAAAAAATATAATATACAGCTTTATGATAATATACAAGTGGGTATTTGATTTTCCGGCCCTATTGTCCTACCTCCACTATTCAAATATTCTTACACTACTCTCATCTAAAACTAAAATAAGATCAAATGTTCAGCAAGAAATATATTTTATTTCATGTTATGTTAGTTCATTACATGATTTAAATAGTAGTAGAATATTTTTACTACATCAAACATAGTATCCGGTAAAACACGAACAAAGGAAACTCCTATATTAACAATCTCAACTCTCCGAACAATTCCAAAAATATTCTGTATGTACTTTTATGGTAATATACGAGCGGAGTTTGATTTACTGAATTTTGTTCTCTTACCATGCTCCATAGTAGTAGAATTCTTACATTAATCGTGTCAAAGATAAAATAACAATCACTTTTTTAGAAGACTAACATAAAATATAACTTATTTTATTATTACATGTATGACAGTATATTACATTAATAACTTATTATATACAGCTTATTATATAAAATCACAAGTAGGGGTTTGATTTCGTGAGCTTATTCTAACCTCTCCATGTCGATATGAATTAATAGTACCTCAATTGTCCAAATATTTTCATGACTTTCTTATATTACAATTTTAAAAATTAAAATAGCATAAACCGTTTAAAGAGATTAAACACATATATGATTTATTTTATTATGATGGTACAGACATAATATATAAAGTATTAAAGTTTTATTACGTATCAAACTTAATATTCCATAAAAAAAGTGTATATAAAGAAAAATATAAAATTATTTTCTGTTTTAAAAGCGAAAATATTGAATTATTTATTAGTAAATCATAAAACCATGTATAAATACATTTATGACATTATTCAACTAGGAATTAAATTCCTGAGTTTCCAACCTAACACAATAGTAATCAAGCTCCTATAGTCAAATAAATATTTTTTTATTTTCTCCTTTCACTGTTATTAAAGGTTGAAACAACCTCGACCGTTTAATCAGATTAATATCATTTTATTAAAATAAATTATTTGATAGTTCATTAAGAGCATTAAAGACTTACTACAAACTATTTGATAAAAATAATGAAAACATAGACAATTTTCTGCTATATTAAAAACGCAAATATTGAATTAATTTATTATTAAATTATAAAAAATGTATGTACACTTTTATGACAAAAATACTAGTATGATTACGATTTCCTGTGTCAATTCTCGCTTCATAATAATCTACCTCGATTAACCGAATATTTTAATAATTTTTCTATAATCACCCTTGCCGGCGTTTCAAGTGTTTGACTGCATCAGTAGGCGGCCCTGCATTTGAACCGGACACACAAACGAAATTTTTTTTACAAAACCTCCGAGGGTCGATATAACTTAAGAGTTGAAATATTCTCGAAATAATTGCATGCTTTAGCAAAAACAATTAATATACCAGTAATATACTAGGGGATTTGATTGCCTGGGATTATTATATAGCACCAAATACATCTAGTTTTACGTTAAACTTGACAAAGATTAAAATAACATCCGCCGATAAATAAAATTAGCTTCATATATCAATTATTTTATTGTTCTTTTTGGCTTCATATAGAGAGCGCGTAGGAATGCCACCACATATGAGAATTGAGTTTTAGCATGGTTGCGAAGATGAGGGTACCCGGTTCAGATTCTTGGAGGAAACAGGTTTGTTTTATGTATCGAAAGTTATATTCGCCAAGAAGATTGGCGTGAATGTGTAGAGTTGAGGGCCGACGGTGAGATATTATGTACCTCATCGGCCATCAATTTCGTTAGATATTTAATAGATGTACAATGTGGTGGAGAAATGTAGAGTACTCCACCACTTAAGGAATGGTTAATAAGTAAGAATGTATTTCATAGTGAGTGTGTATAGATTTAAGAACTGATTGCGTTCAGGGCACCCGAAACCCAACCTCGGCCGCTGGGGAATATGACCGAGGTCTGACCCCGGGCTGCCGACACCCGGAATGGTGATTCTCCAAGCCTGCCAGTAATTTGTATAACTTGCAATAGGCGGAATGGAGAAGGACTGCAAAAAAGTGATAGGTTCAACTCTGCACATTGTTCTATATATCTACGAGTATAGAATCGAACATATATAAATCCACAATAAATTATTTTATCGTTATAATTAGTATGACATTCCGTAGGATGATTAAAAAGTATAAAAGTATATTCACGTATCAGATATACTATCTGATACTACTATACTATACTATCGGTAAAAAACGCACAAATAAAGGAACATTTCAAATTATTGCTTAATTCAAATTAATATCTGCTATATTAACAACTAAATTATTAAAATATTATTAAATTATATAAAAAATTATGCATATTTTTATAATAATATACAAAAAATGAATTTATTTTCATATCTATTTGTATAGCTATTAACCTAGCTGGAGTGTACAAATATTATATTATTTATATTACAACCCTTTTGTCAAAGATTAAAATAACATCCACTTTTCAAGAGATTAATATTACACATTATTTAGTTTGTAGTATATCACTTTAAAAATGATATGGGAGTTGTCGTTAGCCATATTCAAATAACATCGTTCCTTCATACGAAAATGTTTATTCTTTTAACCGATATAAACATTAGGTTATAAACGAAAGTTACTCACAACGCACGAACTAAGATATGGAAAAATGGGCAAATTAAATAAAACTCAAATGCATTTAACTTATTACTTAAAGACAATCTCAAAAATTAAACGCAAGAAATACACGAGTATTCTACTTAAATTAGACCACCACTACCTTTATCGTTTTTGACCATTTTCAAACCCATATCGACGCTATTTTCGTACTCGTGGCTATGTCGTATCTAGTACATTTAAAAGTTTCAAAATGTGACCTAAGAGCACACCACCCTAGCTGGACGGAAAGGATTGAGGACTACTCCCGGACTAATAACTACAAGGTGGGTGATTGTCGAGTCGGCAGGCAATTTACTGTAGATAGCAAAACCTGGAATTGCCGGTGGTCTATGAAAATCAAAACTTGGCAAAAGTACGTACAAGTTCGGATTTGAGCCTATATAAATCCACATTAAAAATCATTCAAAATTGTGCTGTACCAACTAATAAACAATCAATAATATTTATAAAAATAAAATGCATTAGACATGTAATAATCGATCAATTCAAATGCAACAATAAATAATTGATGTTTTTTTTCTGCCTTCAAAATCAAGAAATGTAAGGATTTCACATGATAAATCTAATATTCAGTAAAGTATCGAGTAGATAGTTTTTAGGATATAAAAATACTCAATAAGATGTAAAATTGATGGCTGAGATGTCTTGTAGTTTAAAACAATATTATTATTGAACTTAATGTTTAATAATAATGCTACGGAAAACAGAGTCTTCAAGATGAAAAGTGTTTATTTGTGGTATAAAGTGTTATTCAACGCTTAGTAACAAACAATTTACAGTAGTAATAATTATTAGACAGACAGTTTGAAAATCAACGTTCTGTTAATACTTCGAACTTAGCTCCAGCTGTGTCTCGATTGAATGCTCTATATGGCAAAATGATATGAATTCGCTCAAACACTGAATTTCCATTATTTGAAATTCTCGGCAAGTGGCAAGCTTGGCACATTGATTCGACGATAAACTTGAATAATTTTACATGTCTATTTAATACATTTTTTATCGCTTAAGTATCACATTTAAATAATTATTAGTTAATAGCGTTTACGTTTAAAAGATGGTTTATGCTCTGTTCAAATACGAAACCATTAATAAATAAAGGCGTTATTAGCATTCTCCGTCCCCGCAGGTATCAACTTGCATAGAGAAAGGTACGCGTTAATTAAATTAAAATTACATTAAAATACCCGGATAATTTAATGGATAAGTAATTGTACTAAATTCAAAATGACGATTTTTTAATGGAATTACCATTTTTAAAAAATCAAAATTCTAACGCAAAATATTATTATCCTGTACAAATCTTTAATAAACAAGTTATGTTTAACCCGCCAAAGCCTGGATGACGAAAGTTCCACTCTAAACCCTAAATATAGGTACATTTACATAATGTCTTATTTCCTCTGTCTCTCTCTTTCTTTGTCTCTCTCCCTCTTTCTCGCTATCTTTCACACAGGCACACTCTCCCGGTTTAGATTGCGTTTGACTTTGACCGAGTCCGATTGCGACGTCAGGTTCGTCGTTTTGTCGTGTAAGCCGTTTCAGCCCTCAAATAATTCAGATTATTAACTGATCCAAACAACATTCGTTCCTTCGTCCATTTTAATGTACATTCAATCTCTACGTTCATATTCAAGGAAGGGGATGAAGTGTTCAATATCATCGGCCTAACAAAAGGTAAACACCGTACCTAAATATGTACTTAATATTCCGGCATCTAACTCTTCGCACCTTAAATGTTTACGAGCAAACATTGATTACATACTGGTGCGCTGAAAGACCTCAAATTCATGCCAAAATGCAAAAATAGATGCGAGGAAACATGCATCATCATTAACACACTTACGCGGTTTCAATAAAGATGTGATCATATTTTTTTATATTAATATTAGATCGAGTTGCTTTTATTGGAATTCATATGGTAAATACGGTTTCCTTGTGCCAAGCCGGTAGAACCAATTCTGAGACGGTTAAAAAAACACATCCTTTACCTAGAATACCCGATAGTCATTATCGTTGTTGGTAAATGGAATAAAATTGCTGCACGAGAACGACTGTTAGTGGTTAATAATAAATTGCTTGAAGGTTTTAAATTTACCCACGAATGATCAAATCCAGACAAGAAAATACGGAATTATACACTTTTCTCTTGTTCGCCTATACGTTTGCAATAAACATCTAAAGCAAAATTTCTTCGTAATATTACATCGAGCTAGGAGATTTTGCGATTTTTGATAAAAAGTAGAAAATTGCTAATTGAATATAAACTTTAGTCATTGTGTAGTGATGGTAAATTGCTTGAAGCCTCAAATGGTTTTTGCCCCCCTCCCAAAAAAAAGAACAAAAAACAAATGACATGGAAATACGCTGTTATTTTCTTTTTCTCTTGGATCATTTGGCTTTCCTACACGCTTTCAATAGAGGCAAAACAAATTCATAATAATGGACTGATTTCCTATGAATTCAAGAGCTAAACCGTGCCAACCGCTTAAGGCCTAGTCTAAGTCAGTTGAAAACACTTCCTTCCTCTCGAATAGTCGAACTTCTGTACTGTTAGGTATAAAAATACGAATTACGAACATTTGGTATTTATTAATGGTGTTAAATTATTCGAAAATTAAGAAAATACAATTTTACTCTCTCTCCCCCTATCTCTCCGTCCGTCTTCGCTCTCTCTTTCTGTCTCTCTCCCTCTCTATGTCTAGCTATTACATTGTTTTTGAATCATGTAGCTTGCCTACACGGTAGCGAGTTTCAAAATCCCCTGTTCCGCTTTTTAAAGAAAATTATTTTTTTATTTATTGTATATAGTATATCTTTATGTTTTGTCTGTGTATTTATTAGCGTGAATAGCGAGGGGTGAGGGTGAATATAACGTCATCAATGCCCCTCGAACGATCAAAGCGAGTGAGTGTATGTTCGGGGTCGATGGCTGAATATTTATAAAGTACCCCCATCGACCCCAATCTAGTTTAGTTTAAGTATAGGTCGGGGGAGGAATATCATGTACTCTACCGACTAAACGGAATGAGTGTACTACTGTATGGATGTATTTAAGTGTATGAATGTAGTGTTTGAACGAGTATAGAACATAGAATATATAGATTTAGTAGGGGCTGAAATGACCTAGATGTCGGAAGTCCCAGAAAAATAAGGCAAATAGTTTGTCGTCTTGTTTATTTTTTGTCGCACGCGCGCGCACACACACACACACACAGAGAGAGAGAGAGAGAGAGAGAGAGAGAGAGAGAGAGAGAGA
>CM077108.1:610040-654942 GCA_039619505.1 Cimex hemipterus
GTATATATATATATATATATATATATATATATATATATATATATATATATAAATATATATATATATTTAGTTTAAAGAAAATACACAATCTTATTAGGCGTGTTTGGGGTATGAATTAATAAGCCAAATTGCTCTATAAAAATACAAAAGTAATTTATTACTAGGAACAAATGTAAATAAAAGTTTTATAATACAAATTTATCTGTAAAAATACAAAAGAAACGACAATTAGAGCTATTATTTTTATTATATTTTCAACATTTCAACAATGCACTCCAAACTTGTTACCTATCTTGCTATCGATCTACAAGTTAATCTCCCTCTTAACAATCGAGTCGAGCTAGTGCGCGGTAAATTTTAAAATAGTTCAAAAAATATAAATGTGCTTAAAATAAGTATAACGTTAACATATAACCTCGACTTCTTTTACATCTCCTTGACTTGATGCACCGGACGGTTGTTTGTCAACTCTTTTGTGGTTGGTTACAGTAAACAGCTTAATAGAAATTCTGAACAATTCAGGTTTCTACAGTCAATTATTTTCAGATGAATGGTACCGTTTCGCTCACATGTAGGGATCCCTTAACTCCATCACTGCTGGTGGACTGTTGTTTATTAGGACTGCACTATCAATATCCTTCACATTATAACTATATTGTCTAATTTATTCGCCAAAGGTATTGCTTAGTTTGCACATAAAATATAGGACAAACATTGCAACTCAGAAAATAAATAAAATTTGATTTCTTTAAGAGTAGATAGTTACGTTTTGTAAGAAAATGTTCTTTAATTTTGTTCTTAAACTTTTTTAATATTGTCACGGTCAACTATCAATAAATGATTTAACGATTTAATTTTCTGAGGCGTTACTCACAAAAGTAATGGCTGAGATTTTCTTCTCCAAAGTAATGTTGGCTGCGGTTTGTATCCATGCATTGAATTAGCAGTTTATTGCTTAAAAACATTGGGTATCCATTATACTTGAACATATTTACAATTTTTATTTATTCTGTGAATTATTATTTAGATATCGTGAGATGCGGTCTGGTGTGATGTGGTATCAGCAAAACATTTTCTTTATCGTACCATCATTTCGATATTTTATTGAGATCAACTTCAGGGCTCATAGTGTTTGTCTTCTATGCACGTGTGCTATTCTTGCGTGTCGTGTTGAGAGTGCCAGTCACTGGACACTCAATAATGGCACATTTACACAAAAACAGACAGTTTGAGTGTGTACAAATTCTTTTATTCAGTCTGAAATTTGTAGCATTGTATAAATTCACATTTCTCACATCCTACATGTATTTGCATAATTTAAACTCTGTTTACAAATCCTAGGACCTGAAGACGATCTCAATACAGATCGAAACGTTGGCACGATAAAGAAAACATTTTTCTAAAACTTACGTCACACCAGAACGCATCTCACGATGTCCGAATAATCGATGACTAAAGGTCACTAAACACTTCACTTTTAAAATTGGATTAAGACATTTGAAAACGCAGAATTATATTAAATGTGAGTAAAAACTTGAGATTTATTTCAAATTAATAATTTAATCTTCGACGCACATCAAGTTAAAAAATGTTTCAACACTAACTTACAAAATCAATAAAAAGTGAATACTTGTTATAAAAGTTAAAATATTTTTTCTGTAGTATAAAATTTCAAAATAAGCACAATAAAATATTTAATTATGAAATGCGAAAATATTAAAAAAAATCGTTTTTATTAATAAAAGCGATGTTATTCGGGTAATACTGAATTTCCGCCACATTTAACGGGAATGTTACCAACCACATTCCGATCAAATCTTGGTTTTCAATTCGCTAACAATTCCAAATATTGCCCGTTTTCTGCAACTTCGATTTTAAATGTTTATGGCAATTATTAGATTAAGTTAACATTTTTACGCACTTGAGACGAACAATGGAACGTGAAGTTTTCCGGCTATTTTCATTATTTGAAGTAATTCACATCGCCTTCTGGCAGAGTGTCAGTCGTGCTTTGCTTTTGTTTCCTTTTTTCATCTCCCCAATTCCATTATTTAAAGAACGACCTATTTATCTCGTTTGATTCAATTCTAAAGGAGAAGGACTCATCGCCGTGCCAAGTTTGTAGAATGATTAACAGTAAACTGGGGCAACAATCGCTGCCGAGCGGTCACGGCGCAAAAACAAGTTTGTTGCTTCCCTTAATAATAATTAACCAACTTAAATGTAATACCGGAGTTATTATCCCTATTACCGTTTCTCAAAATATCAAGAACATCAAGTAATTGTAGTTGCGAGTGTACAATTATGCGGGTATAAATATATTTAATTAGGCCCGTTGAAACTAGTATATCGCCTAATTGTTTAATGATGAGTCCTAAAATCCTACATTGTTGTATTTTCCAATAAGGAATTGTTTTATAAGAAAAAAATTTAAACCTTTACCATTTAAACCGAGATTAACTCGAAAAATTGGATAAGTACTTTCGAAGTCTAATTAAAATTCTTTATTATCGAGAAAAACGTGGATTTCCATCATTAATACTTTTTGTGGGAGTGAATCCCGTTCGTTTATATTGAAAAGTTTTTTGTTGCACTGGCATTATCACTCCTGGGCCTTCTTTCTTGAAGCAATCACCACCGATAAACAGGCTTCTAATTATTTTGGTTCTTTTAATGTTTAATTTTACCATCATTGATTAATTATAATCTCCCTCTCTTTCTTCACCATCTGAACTCAGGTCATGTGGCCTCCGATTTTTGAGACATCGAGGAGGATTATTGGGAAAAGTTTGGAAAGAAAGTTGTACGTGAGGATTAAAGTGGAATTTTGTGATACTGTATCGTCCAAGTTCTTTTATCAAGGGAAAATTGTAAGAACTTGTAGATAAGGCGGTTGGAAAGGGGGCGTTGAAATGGTTCTAAGAATTCGTGATTGTCTAGGATGGATTCTGCAGAGATTGTAAGGTTTGGCTAAACCCCATAGCTTTTTATCGTATTAGATTTAGTTTTGGGATCGGTAGTTTGTTGTTGAAGTAGTTTTTAAGTATTGTAAGTAATAGGTATTGTCGGTTCTGTTCTGCTTATTAAGTCGAGTGTAAATAGTTCAGTCTAGATGCAAGCTCCAATGTAGCAGATGACAGTTTCGGTTCCCAGGGAAGGGATTGAGGATTAACTAGATTGGAGGTAGAGGTTAAAACTTGGGATTTTGTGTTGTTGAATTTGTTTGTGCCATTTTTTGAACAATTATTTAAGGTTATATAGGTGTGCCTGGATAATTGAGAGAACTTCTACAGGGCTTGGGTACGAAGATGATGAAGGAATGCTAGGAAGCGTAGGGAGCGGGGTTTTAGCCAGTCCAAGCACTACCTGCCCTAGTACAACTAGAAAAAGTTCTATAATGTGAACCAAACATTCAGTTTAATTCAATCGATTTTGCTTTTTTTATCTTTCTTTCCTTTGGATTATTTTTCCAGGGTTGTCTTGGTTTCCCTTGGTTATGTCTCAATTGAGAGGTTGCTTCGCGCTCGAAGATAATGTGGATTACAGTTCCTTCCTCCTTTTTCCTCTTAGAATAACCTAGAAACGGGGGGAGGGACAGCATTGAATATACTGAGTTGGAACATAGGTGAGAATAGTTAAGAAGGCATTGTACATTTTAAGCCTTGTTCAAAAGGCAGAAAATCCGACCCACTTGGTAAAGAGGGTACATGTAAGTCAAGTCGGTAACTGCTGCTCAGTCAACCTCAAGTAGGCAGGACTTAAAGGTGAGGAAGTGTGCAGGATGTCCTAGAATTTCCTGAGCAAATCAGGAACCAGATTCGATCGAACTTTGTTCAACCCGAGCAGTATGTCTTCTTTCCAAGGGAGGACGCGATGATGCCCACAACACGAGGCGACGTTACCCAGAGAAATAGTGATGCATAAATCCCAATTGATGTTCGGGGATGATATAAGAAGATTTCATGTGTTCGAAATTCATCAAGAATTGGCAGTAAAAAGTTGGTTCGGTTTAGGGATTGAGGGAATGGTGGATAACGTCCATGCTTTTCACAAGTGTCTTCGTAATTTCGAATTAATTAATGAGCCTATCAAGATAATATATTTAATTTATCGTATTTATTTTGCAAGAAGAAATTTCTGTTACTGTCTTGTAGAATTTTATTGAAATAAACATATAATAATAAGATACGAGATATGTACAATAAAATGAATCATTCTTTTTAAATGCCATAATATAAAGGAATTTGATTTGAAAATCTGGGATATTTTGTACCCTAAACATTAATATGAAAATTTAATTAAAAAAGAAAAGAAACACTGATTTAAAAAGAAAACAGGAATTTAATTTAACTTTAATCAATAAAAAAAACAATCATTGCTCAATTGTCTCGTTCTCCTCGTGTCGAAACGGATTTTCAATTACGATTCTTGTTGAAATTGGAAGTGATTAATTCACCGTGTTTTTATTTTGGATCCTCAAGTACCAAATGCTGAAAATAATTTAAAAGGAAACGATTTTGCTCGTCCAGTCGAAAAGAACGCTCCAAAACCAAATGGGTATTTTTATTCGACCGTTTCCCCGCTCTCGCGCGAGCTACTTAAAAATAAATTAATTATTTTTATTTCTAACATCGTTTTCTGTTAATGGAGTTAATCTTTGAATAGAAATATCCTCCGGAGAAAAGTTCCCTCCCTCCGTTTCGATAACCCATATTAGATCTTGTTCATCCCCCCCTTAAAATCCTGCCCAGTAATTTATGGAAACTTAATGGCGAAGGAAATTTAGCGTAACGGAAAAGATTACTTATTGGTCTAACTGGTAGAAGTTCGAAAGCTATTTTTCCCAGTACGCAATTTTTCCGTATTTTTAAAAGTTCCCTCTCTTTTCCTCCGAGAGGGTTTTTCTAGCCGACCAACTTTCTTATTACTCCTCTACTTTGGAGTATTATGACCTAGAGACTATAAAAACAACTCCACGACATTTTCTAATCAATTGGGTTCCGTTCCCTTTCTTACTCTCAGATATGGGCCTCTTTAAACGAATTGATACAATGTTGTTTCGGCAGTTCACGAACCATTTTTCTCAAAATTAATTTTTTACTTCATTTATTTCTATCTACAACTTTGCATTTATTACGTACAACCAGCAGATTGAATTTCAATTTATGTTTGTGGCATTACGGGCGTTAAAGAGCAAGCTATATAGCCGTTGGCAGCCGCTCTGGATTAATAAAATGATGTTAATCATTTAAGAGATCTATTATTCTTTTCAGAATTATCGGAAATGGAATAATCGTATTTGTGTGTAAGTATGATTATTATGAAAACGTCTGCAATATGTTTTGATGGATGGCAAAAACTATGATGGCACGTGAAGAACTCTGTGTTACTGTTTACGTACAAAGGAGCAGAAACAATTAGTGATCAAATTTTGGATTGAAAAATGTGTAATCTTTGAATATTGGTATGTTTGGTCGATCTATAAGCTTGGCACCCGTACATCCCAATTGGTTTGAGTAGATATGTGCATGCCGAAAGTTTTGATTGTAACGGAAATTTCGATTGTTCGTTCAATAGGTACTAAACCGTTTCAAATTCCTTGTTAAGTGTATGTTTTTTATTGTGTGTATGGATTTCAAGTTCGACTTCTATCAAATGTAAGTCCTAAATAGTTAACTTTGCCCGATTGAGGAACAGGTTAATTGTATGGGTAGCTGCTGGGATATGTCTACCAAATCGAAGTTCATTGTCGTGACTTTCAGGGGTTAAATTTTATTGTCCAAAGATTGCTCCATTTTTCAGTTTTGTAACATAAATGAAGCTTGTGTAGGAGAGGGATGACTTATGACAATATGGCAGTGTCATCTGCTCATGAGGCGGTAACTGCATTCTCATTTGTGGGCTCATCAGAAGTAAAAATTGTGTACAACCACGGAGGGAGTATTGTCTCTTGTGGCACACCTACAAGCACGGTTTATTTAAAATTAAAATATCTTCTTCGCAGTTGAAACATTACAAATTTGTTGGTACTTTTAAAAATGTTAAAAATTATTTTGATTCAATTAATATCATTCCTTATTAACATTGTTTTCTATAAAAATCCAGAGATTAACGCTATTTTGGTAGAAAGAAAAACACTATTCCCTCAAGAATATATAAACGTATTCCCAATTTACCTTTCTAGTTTTCAAGTATTGCTCTGACACAGTATCTTTTCCTTAAACTAAGTATCACAAAAATTTCATTAAAATCTGTGATCTCACGTCCTTAGCCTCCCATTGTTAATCTAAAATATGGGTTTGTATCAGGTTGAGATTATGGATTTTCTAAGCGTAAGTATAGCTCCGGAAAAGACAGGAATATAGCAATATTTGTATAGCAATGACCTTATAAAATAGTAATTTGTTAAACCTGCTAGTCAGGAGTCACGCGATAACTGTGAGCCAAAGGGTTTTGATTCATTGCTGTTTCTACCTTTTGTAATTTATCCTGTGTTTGCCAGTCTGATTTTTTTTTATAATGAACCAAAACTCTAAATAGTCTACAAGACAGCAGAACGGCTTGTAAAATGTTAACGGTTTTCTCTACTTTTTTAAAGAAGAACAATGTTGTAATAATATCTTGGTATTATATTGCAAAATACTCTGTTAGTTGAAACAATGTAACGTATTTAATATGATAGCTCTCATAGATATTATTACTCTAATTGAGGATTTTAAAGTTTCATCTGAGCAGTATTCTGACCGTCAGCCTTTGTTTGATATGAGTAAAGTGGGATGTGTCCCTACCATTACCACCTCGGTTACATTGGTCCAAAGATTGAGCAGATATACTAAACTAAATTAGAGAAAACTATACAATGCATTTCCTTTTTCACATCAAGGATGGCTTAAAGTATTAACAGAATCTATAGCTTTATCCTGCCAAGTTCAGGTTCAGAATCCTTTTATCCTTGGATAGACGTAGTTTAACTGGATGCGAGAAATATATCATACAATTTATTAAAACTGTTCAGAAGTTCTAATTCTCCGATTGTAGAAAATTTTTATCTCGAAGCCAACAGGGAATAAAAAGTTATCTGTGAGAGAAAAAAAGGGATTGCTTCAACACATTAATAACCAAGTTCCGCCAAGTTAAGGATTCTAAAGAATTATGGCAAATATTTAATCAAGGGGAAAAACTTAGTTTGTGGAATATTTCTTTGCCTAATTGGGACATTCACATCAATAATCTGTTAAGTTCTCCTAATTCCCCTATTAACCTGTTAACGTTACATTATGCTGAACTATTAAATCTATTAGATTTCGTGGCCCGATTGACCAAATAAGGTCATTCAATTAATTAATCTTTATAATAAACAGTCAGTGTGACGAGCGGAATTCGAACCCACGACCTTAGGCTAAATACGCACCAACTTCCCATCTTAACCTGCCTTCTGCAATTTCCCTTTTTTTTCCATTTTTAAAATGTCGTGTAATCTATTTGATTCTCGCCGACAGATGACTTTTTTCAACCAATACCTTACATAAAGATTAATTAATTGATAATATTTGGTCAATCGGCCTAAGAGATCTGGATTTAATTCGGTTCGATATCCCCTATTTAAGGGAAGAAATGCCAATTTGGTGTGTAGATGTAGAGGTATTTCTTATATTGACTCTGTTGCTAACATATTTGAAGGCCTACCTTTACGAAAATTAGAATGTTTTGACACAAAAAAACATATACTTAGAGACTTTCAAGCAGGGCTTAGACGTGGTTACGGTGCAACTGACAATCTGTTTACAAATATTAATAGTTTGAAATTACCACAAAAGAGGTTAACATTTGTTTTTGTTGATTTTAGTAGAAAATAGGAAGGAAAATTTTTAGTAGAAGCGCAAACTGTCGTGGTCTGTTCATAAAACTATTTAATCTAGGTCTATCCTCAAATTTTTTGGCTATGCTTCAGTCTGTATATAGAAAAACTAGAACTAACTAATAAGGGTGTTTCTGGCTTTTTTCATATTTAGTCAGGGGTTTGTATTAAGCCCACTTCTCTTCTACATCTTTTTAGACGATATACCTAAGGCAGATGGAAAGCGGGATCCCACCTGCCAATATTCAAGTCAGTTACCTAACATATGCCGATGATGTCATTATTATTAATGAAAACCTCTATGTACTTGAATCGATAAATAAATATTTTGGAAAATTACTGCGACCAATGGGGATTCTACCTAAACGCGAAAATATCTAATGTTATGGTGTTTCGACGAGGAGGCAGACTGTCCTCAAGGGAGAGATAGCGCTACGGAGGATCTCAAATTGAGATCGTCAATATTTATAAGTACAGTGGAAACCTGTTTATCCGTACCCCGATTATCCGGACCCGTTTGATAAAATATGTTTTATAAATTATTTGGATATCGTGAGATGCCGTCTGGTAAAGTAGTGTACAGTGGTATAGTTCCATGATCTCTGAATAATAATTAATTAACGGCCACTAAATCATTATCAATTTTTCACAATTCTTAATCAATTTTTTAAAATGGATAATCCAACTATTGGACCTTCAATTCTTCGATCAAAATGCGTAAAAGCCACCAAATCGCTCTTCCACTAGTCACACGATCGAAGTGGCCGGAGAGGCACGTTTTTGTTAAAAAAATAAATATATAAATAAAAATAAATAAAATGAAATAACAAAAGATTTATACTATTTTAAAAACTAAAGTTGTTGTCTCCTGTTGTTCTAATGGTTTCCATTGAATAGGTGTTTTTGTTATTATGTTTATATTCATTGGGTATTTTTTTACGAGTCAATTTTTCGAGAAACGCATATCCGGACATAAACAAAATAAACATAACAAAAATAACGTATTACTTGAAATGTTACTTCATATATGAATAAAAGTGTTTACTTTCGTATGTGTGGGTTTTCCGTTTTGATGACACTATTCTAATAAAATCTCAAATTTTTGTATTTTCCGAACATACGATCATCCGGACAAATACTGGTCCATTCAAGTGTGGATAAACAGATTTCTAGTGTATTGGATCCTTAACCCTCGCCTGTGTTTCACACATTAAAGAAAAAGTTTCTTCTGCAATGATGACCATCAGTACTGTTTGGTCGGGTTTCTTCGGGCATTTTCATTCAAAATAATATCAGCTTTTTTACTCGCTGGCTAGATCCATTGCCTGCCATGGTTAACAAATTTGGTTTATAAGAGATTTACGATTGTAGAAATTTTAACCTTTTTATAAAGACGTTTCCTATACCAACAATTATCCCAATTTTATGTTGTTACTATAAACTAATGTAGACCTGCTGGAAATTTTCATATTGCATTTCGAGTACTATCTCAAAGTTCTAAATCTCCCACCATCTCGACTTCCGGCTCTGTAGCATATTATAACTTAAAACGAGAGACGAATATTTAGCAATATGGCCTGTTCCTGCCGAGTTCTGCACGCGTTACCAGAATACTTCCAAGCTTAGTGAATCAAAGCCAATTTCTCCTATTTGAGGGATCGTGAGATGCGGTCTGGTGGGACGTAGAAAAACGTAAAAACATTTTCTTTATCGTTCCAACGTTTCCATCTTCATTGAAATCTTCAGGACTTCGGATTTATAAACATTGTTTACATTTCACAAATACATGTAAGGTGAAAAAAATGAATTTATACAATGCTCGAAATATTCGATCAAAATATTTGTACTCACTCAAAGTGTTTGTGTTTTGTGAAGATATGCCATTCTTGTCTGTCGTGTTGAGAGTTCCAGTGATATATCGATGTTTATATACGTTGGATTTTGAAGGGGTGGGGAAGAAAGTCGAAAGAAAAACATTTTTATATCACTAGTCAGCTTCTTTGAGATGAAAGGAGCCGACAATAGGAAAAATGGGTAATGGTTCGGCCTGATTATCCTTTCAGGATTATGTAGACGGGGATAATTAATAAGGGAAAACAAAGCCAAATTGTTGAATATGTAGAAATGTTTGTTATGTTAATAATTGTAATGATTGTTTTATAAGTTTTGCATGATGTGATGACACTTATTTTCGACCACTCATTAAATTTCCAATTTGATTTTTAAACATTCCCCTCCTTCTTAACAATGGTTTTTATTTGAATTGTTCCCTTTTCCCTTATTTTTATTTTCTTTTTAATGTTTATTGACTCAATACCTCCATGGTTCTATTTTTATCTGATTAAATGTTAAGTACATTTTATTTTTTTGCATATATTTTTCTCTTCCTTTTTATGTATAATAAAGATATTAAAGTATTATTATTAACGATAACTTTGAGAACAATATTTAAAAATCTTTAGAAAGTATAATCAAAATTCATTTTCAAGAACCTCCAGGCGACTCCTAACAAAAAACAAAAAAATGTTTACATTGATGGAGAAACCATAAATGTAAAACAAACATGCTTTTTCAGAATTCACCTCGTTATTATGTGAAATTAACAAACCCTCTTCCTACAAATAGTGGCTCTGCTTGATTGGCACTATAAAAAACGGATTTTGTATCAGGTTATTACCATTTCGAGGAACAATGAATTTTTCGGATAAAATGGATCCCTCTCGGTGCATCGACGGATTGTTTTCTTTCGAATCTTCTTTATTCGACATCTACAGATTTTTTTCAGTCTATCGCCCAATATTATATTTTAATTAACATAACAAAATATAATATATCTAATTATTCTATACAAGGCTAACATTTCATGATAAATATATTGGAATGGAGGTAATGGCGATGGTGTAGTTAATTCTTCTTAATAGTTAATTCTTCCTGTAAACATTTTCCCCAATATGTAGCCCATGTTTAAACACCTGAACTGAAAAATTCAGAATTCAGCAAAGAAATAAAGTCAGAAAACGCTATTTGGACTTTTAAATGAATTTTTAATATTTTTATATAATGCAATTTTTAAACAGATGAAAGTTGAGACATGTTCAATTATTAATTTATGCCCGGTCTGTCTTGAAACATAAGGCCGATTGTTGTCATGCATAAAATAGGACATTTACGACTTACCAACGCACGTTATTTTTTTTTGGCTTTTTTAAAAATTTATTTGATCACATTCAATGGACTAGTTTGGATAGGTGATGTTCTGATTTTTGGAAAAAAGAAATAGTGTATGACTCCAGCCATAGGCCTACTAACAGTTTTATTTGTTTTTGACGAAAATTTTGTTTTAGCATGTCCTTTTGTCGTCATTTTATCACTGACTAACACCAATTGTCCATAAGTCAGTTTTTCATCACAAGTGTTTATAATTTCCAGAAAAGGCTGGTTTTGGCCTAGCAAGTAAAAAGGATATGTATTATGCCGGTATTTTAGCAATGAGGCAGTTCAAGCTTTTCGCCTTTTTCAATATTTTCATTTTACTCAATTTTTTCAGGAATAATCTGGATTTTGATATAGTTTTGTTGCAAAAAATTCTATCGTTACGCCCAAAGTTTTGGTATATTTTAAGGTCATCATCAAGGTAAAACTATCATAAAAATATCTACAAATTGACATAATTCAGTTGTTAATATATGGCTTTAAAATTGCTCCCTGTTACAGTCCTTGGCGATGTTGGGGCTGATTGTGAGTTGGTCTTCTAAGCGATTTGATATCCATCGTTAAAAAGTTAATTATGTGAATTTTTAGACGTTTTAATATTGCTTTGCTATGTTGATGATCTTAAAGTAGATCGAAAGCTTGGCAGTAACAATTTAATTTTGTTTTCATTAAGGCCGTACAGAGATCCCGATCATTCATGGGTTTAAGAGTGGTCGAAATTTTAAAAATATTTTTTTTAAAGGCCGCAACCTCTTACATTATTTGCCTTAAAACTGGAGGCCGGCAGACGCCGGAATGAGAAGGTTAGCAACACAGCGGGAGAAAAAGAGTATGGTGGCAGCACCCTCGAGGATTTGCATATTCCAAAATTCATATTTTATCGTCCTTCCATCATTTGATTAGGACGATGAGCATGGCTGTGGGACATCCACATCGCTCTCCAAGTCTGAGGCTACCGTCGGCACCCAGAGGTCATCACATTTGCAACCCTGCCCAAACGATCTTACTCAAGCTCTACTCGTCAACTACTTGTCACACTTCCTTATAGTAAACATTTTTCAATTAGACCGGCTGTCAATTTTTTCTTTTTAAAGAATTAAACCATCTGGAAATCATTATTTCCTCCAATTCCCACAAAGGCGAAATCCACAGGTTTTAGCGTTCCAATTTGTACTTCTCATAGTAACATTTTGACTGTGATTATAACTCCACATATAAAGAAGAGATACAATGGCTTGGTAATCGTAATCTAATATTTTATATTTATAATTGCTTCATAATGGTAAGAAGACACAAACATATTTTCAACAGCTTATCACGAGTGCGTTTCCAACTCTCATTCTTGGAGCCAGCCGCATACCCGAAGATCACAGTTTTGAAATAATTTTTAACTTTCAGGAACACTTGGTGTAAAAGTAGATCTTTTCACTTGAAAATTTGGTGAATGTTTTCTTTTTGAAGAACCTCGTGAGACGAAAATGGGGATTCTGTTATGTCGAGGGTTGGAGAGGTGAGACTCATGTATGCTCCGTTTTCGGGTCACGTAGCTCGAATGATTGTACAGTTTAGTTCTTCTGTCATTATAAGTGAGAAAAAGAACGGTGACATTCACAAAAACTCTGTAAACATTTGTTTTAAAGTCTTAGATTACGAGCAGTTTGCAAAGATCCAGTTTATGATACATACGTGCAGTTGATAAAATTAAAAACTCTGTAAATTTTATGGATTAGTCTAGTGGATTTCAAATGTTCATAGCTTGCAAAAAAATCTGACACATTTGGAAAACAAAAATATAAAAAATAAACGCCCGTAGCTTTCTCTATTTGTTGGTAAGAAATATTACAATAATTAACACATTTATGTATGAGACAATTAATAACCCACAGCCAAATCATACTCTTTAAAAGCTTGATGCACACAAAATTTACATAGTGAAAGTTACATTCTTCTTTAAACCGATTTCATGCTTTTTTGATGTTAGTAGTTAGTTGGTAGGTGTTTGATTTCTAAACATGAACCATTCTCAATGATAGCAAAATTTCCGGCAATGTGTTTCAAGACATCAGGAACAAGTCACCTATCAGACATATTGTCCCCATTGTGCTTAATTTTGGGAATGTTCACAGTACAGATACCATGCGTATCTCTGAGCTTTGTCTTAAGAGTAATCTTTCTTTGTCATGTCCTAATCGTGACACCAAGTGTGTTAATAGGGGTAAATATGACGGAATGCGAATCTTCATTTTACCATAACCATAACTGTAACATGACATTTTGCATCCTTTAAAAAAATAGGGATGGCAATTTTTTTCTAATGTCCGAATGGCCAGTAATACAGCTTTATTTCTTTTACTTTGGTCCAGCTAAGTTTTTTTAGTAACCACATGAACATTTACCTAAGGATATAATGTTTATTGTAATTTGTAAGATATCAAGTTAAAAACTAATTTAAATTTATTGATTTCACACACGTTTATGTTTCTCGCTTAATTAATTTAGTATTAATTTAACTGATAACGAATTAATTTGTATTTTTCAAATTGACGCTTCTATGATTTCAAGTTCTAAGTACAGCTTTCAGCAAGTTTGTAAACGAGATCATGAGGGGGAAGGAAAAGGATTATTGTGTTGTGAAATTAAGCAACCCCTTCCGCTTCATTAACTTTAATCAATAAGCCTTTATATTCTAAGAAAGAAAAATCGCCCTTGCAAATGAGGTTCCTCGGCATAATTTTTATCCGGATAAAATCCACAATGAATTATTAGGAAAATCTGGATGATCTTATTGTTTTACCATGCCGAGGGATTTTGAAAACGCCTTTTTATGCCGAACAAATCCAAATCAAACATGATAATTAAATTTTATAAATAATTGGTAAAGCTTTAAAAATCCAATTCAATTAGTTATCTTCATAATGATTTTTATATAATGTATGCCATTACTCTAACCGAATAATAATTCACAAATGCTCTTTTTCCCTGTAAACACGTACAGCGTAATTGTAATTTCAATTGTAAAAGACTTTCTCAAAATAAAAGCTCTCAAATAAATTGCATTAAGGCAGGTAAGCTAAATTGAATGAGTTTGAAAGAAGTTTAAATTTAATTTTCTCGTTTTGTGAGTTAAAGAGGGTTGCAACGTCTTGATCTAAATGAAGTTAAGTGTTAACGTCATACCAACCAAAAATGTTTAATTGCTACAAAACGACGTTAAATGCCGGAAAATCCATCAGTTGCTTTTTATTCTGACATCACTTGCCGACTCGGGCGTTAAACCAATTTAACAATGGTGCTTCAACCAAATATCATAATTTTCTTTGAACTTCTAATGATTTTCCTTTTTTTCTGTTTTTCGGTCAACCGGTCAAAGTTTATCCTTTTTGAAAATTTATTATGGCCAACGTTAAAATCAACTTTTTAGGGTCTAGTACACTTATGTCCTCTAAACTACCTACCCAGTTGTCATTAAATATTATTTCTTATACTGCTTCAGAGTGAGGAGGAGCAATGAGTCCTCAGATAACGAACTAAAGCCAACCGACCTCCCATAAGGGGATATATTTGGTCCTATCCTGTTTGCCATTTATGCCTCTGACAATCCTATTTTCCTTACTACCATTATTTCCAACTACACGAATGAAACCTTATTCTCAAGCCCGTATCCTGCCCAAGAAAATTCAAACATTTAAGTACATCTAGCACTTATCAATAAATGATGGAAAATGTGTAGACTGTATGAGGGAAAATGTACGTAGTATTGAATTTCTTGTTATATACTGTACACAACTACCAAGAGCTATTCACTTCCACTTAAATCCAAATATATGACGAAAGAAATATTAATAATAGGTTCACTAATTTTCGTGGTCCGCTTGACCAATTAATATCTTTCAATTAATTAAGGTTGGGGGCCGCGGTAGCCGAGTGGTTAGCGTGAGAGACTCGGCTAGTAGACCCCGCGGTCGCGGGTTCGATTCCCGCCGTCGCCTCTGGCCCTTTTTTCACGATACCCCAAAATACGAATAACGGAATAAATATACACAGCAGTCTGGCTAGATATGCTTAGTTCATGAGGCCATTAAAAAAAAATTAAGGTTTTTAGTTTAATTAATAATAGAACAGAGCAATGCGTTGACGTCGAAATTTAAGCAAATTTAATTTATCATAGTCTAGATTGTTTTGAGCTCCTCCGAAATTTGATGTATAAAAGACTCTTTGATGAGATTGAGATTTGAGAGTAGAGATTAGGTGTATTAAAACCATATTCTACTTGGAAATGAAAAACCATTATCATTTTTTCAGGCAAGAAACAAGATGGAAATAAATCAAAATAATGGCCATAGATAGTATTAAAGTTTTATCACGCTCTCTGGAAAGCTTTGCCGTCCCGGCATTTATGACAAATTAGTAAATCTGGATGAGATAATGAGTTTTAAAAATCCGCAGGTCGTGGGTTCGAACCCGCTTGTGGTACTGACATTTCAACTAAAACCCTATATCAAAAAATATTAATTAATCGAAAGAAGTAATTTAGTCAATAAACCATTAGATACAATGGCTTTAATTAAACGATTGTCCAATCCAAACTTTTTTTTAATGGGTTCAGAAATTGTATTACCTCTAGGCATTCCAGGGTAGTGTGGATTTTATCCAATACAAATTGGATATAAAAAATTAGATTTACTAAAGCTGCAGATCAAAAGAAACATAAACTGATTAAAAACAGCGAGACGGGTAAGCTTATTAATAGGTATAACAGTGATTATTGGGAAAACTGCTTTGAATATCTGAAAGTGGTGAATTTAATCTGGCTCTTCAAATATTTCATGTCGTTTAATTTCGAATGTATTTATTAGAAGAATGTTGGTTGAATGAAAACAGGCAGTTCAACGCTATCCAAATACATCCTGTTACATAAGTTTTAGTTATTGGTGTAAAGTATGGATGATGAGTGGCCATTAGCGGAATATCGGGTACCGCAGAAAGTTTAGAATAGATATATTAGCGTAAAATATTGACGAATAACTACATTTATCTGAATGATGATGGGTGTGTGTGGTGGTGCATGGTGTTCTAGGCTGTAGTTTTTCGGTAGTGTAAGTAGGAATGATGACCGGTTACTATCGAAATATAAAGAATCATTGTAGCCCGTCGTCTAGTGTGCTGGTTTTTTGTATGAATGATATATGAGGTAAAAATTTTTGTGATAAGTGATGGTTGGAGAGGAAATGTACCCGATATAAGATATAATATAAAAAATGCGGAGGAAACGAATACAGACGGGAAACAAGTGAAAAACATGACTAAGAGACGACTATAATCTTGATATTTACTGGAAAAAATAGGTAAACAAGGAATGATCGCAAAACACTAACCTACAATGTTCTTTAAGCCAACGTTAAATTGAAGCCTTCCTCAGGAATTTGATTTTGATTTCAAAAATGACAAGAACGTTAACAAGAAGAAACGAAACGACCAACCTTCAATAAAAGGTTTTAAATTTATTTTAAAGGAAACCATAAGTGTTGAAGCCTTGAAATATAGAAGCTAGAATTAGAACTATGGTTTTTCATATAGGAAAATCAAATGCGTAACACTTGGCCGGGTTGTTTACCAGATCGGATTTGAGCTAGGGGTTGCAAAGCCGGCAGGGGGTTTACAGCCTCCTTTTTACCACCGACCATCCGCCGCATAGCTAAATCCGTCCCTATTCCTTCCTCCGTTTGCCCGACCCCAATTTCTCTTTGAAAAGAGGGCAACCCGCATTAACGCGATTTTCTATTTAAACGCCTCGGTTATTAATACAGAGAGTTTTCAAATTTCAAAGAAAACAAAAGAGAATGGGGAAAAACAACGTTTACTTGAAAAGAAAATGTATTTAATGATGGTAGTGTAGTGTAATTTTTAAAAGGTGCAATATACACGATATAAAAAGAAAATAAATCTATATAAAAAGTGAAAATGACAGGATTTTAGCCCAATAAGTTCCAAAATTTATTTGTTTGAATAAAATTTAAAGAGCTTAATAATTAGTAAAGCGTATTTATACTCTGGGTTGGATAAAGTTCTAGATAATTGTAGAATAATCCTAATATTTAAAGTGTATTATCCTTTTGTTATAGCGAGGGATCTGTATATTTAGTTATGCAGGGTGTCTGGAAAAGAAGTCAATGTCAAGGTGAAGGTCCTACATGAAAAATTGGACTAAAAAGTCCTTATTGCTTACAGACACATTCTTACTTGAATTCGTGATACTTTTTTTCAGGCACCTTCAACCTTTCACAATTTTATTTCATAATGGCTCTCGTAAATCATAAAATGTTTTTACATTGTAAACAAACAAAATTCAAAATCACTAAGAAGATTAGTAAACAAGTAGAAGACAAATTTCAACGTTTAACGTTTAAGGAATATTTTTTTAATTTCTGTAAGTGTTGTGACAAATGTAGTGTTTATAGAAATGCAATTACTAATGATCATTAAAGACATGTAATTTGGCCAATGGTAAATTAACGTTTTCTTGTTAAAAATTACAAAAATGTTTTTAAAAAAATCATTGATGTTTTAAAGCTTTTATTAAAAAATAATGAAAGTTATAAAAATTAAACAAGAGGTATTTCCTACAAAACTGAACACAAGAAACAACAACTTGTGCACAAAATTTACTGTAGGTTTGACATCTTATGAAATACGAGGGACTTTATGAAGTGACTTAAAAAGTGAAATATCTCGAGTAGAATCATAGAATCAGGCTTCGGACTTTTTAGACCGATTTGACACGTAGAATTAGCCTTATTATTATTAAACTGTTTATAATACTAAACTATCTAAAGTATTGTAACAATATTATAAAATCTTAATTTAATCTAAAATATTATAAAAAACCCGTTGATCTTAATTCCCAATCCCTGAATTAACGTCTCGCATATCAGAGTTAAAATCAAGGGTTTAGGAATAATTTTTATTTCGGATTTATAAATAGTTACAATGGATCGTTTTACAACACTGGCAATTATTTGTAAATTTGCAATGTTATTTACAGGAAAACCTAGCTCCCTCTAAAATTAATATTTACATTCAAAATCTTAAACTTAAAAATATTTATAAATATAAATGACCTGAATTTGTGCAGTTATAAGAGAAAAGTCACGCAATTTTTATTCTCTCGGAGAGCATTGATATTTTTTGGAGACTCAATGTTATTACCATATATGTTACCGCAGTGAAAGGCGTTTTCCCATTCCCGAATGGTTTTTTTATACTTTTGGTTTGCCAAACTTCACTGAAAGAAGCTTAAATGGATGATAAAAAATGATTCATTCCGAAAAATCTCTGCACGTGTAGGTATTTCGCTTTAATTCTGTTGTTCCCACATGGTAATAGGCCGGATTAATTTAATTGACACACAGCTTTTCCGCTTCCAAATCAAATCCGTATCAGTTTGGTTTATGAAACGAACAAGAAATCACGATTTCAAGTTGAGTCATTATTAACGTGGTAAGGGCAAACATGTCATTTCATATAACTAGCCCGGCAAATTCGAGCTCTTCTTACTTAGCCTACTGTCTCTCTGGTTGTTATTTAAGAAAATTAATTTATCCGTTTCTACAATATATTCAGCAATGAGCGCATTAACCGAAAAGGATGATGAAATTTTTTCACCCAATAGCACGTGCTATAATTTTCAAAGATTTATACTGTTGCACCTCATGGAACTATAAAAGTTGGTATCGCAATATCCTTTTGCGTATACATACATACATACATACATGCATACATAATTAATGTCGTAATGTTTGGTCTATAAAAAGTATATTGTTGTATATTTCCTTGTCTTCTACTTTTAAGAAAAAAAATCAATCTAACGTTATCATACTTTTGTTAAGATGAAGTTTTTAAACGCAAATCTAAAAAAATTTCAATTTCTCTTAACAATTGATTATTCATAAAATACAATTTAACTAAGTCAGCCAAGGTATATTGGGGGTTGAGAACGCTTGATGTGATCCATGAAGGGGCCAAATGCTCCTGTTTGGGCTGGGTCCATGAATAAGCAATATAATATTTTAAAAAATGAAATGTGTCTAACGCAAACTTCATGGAATCATAAGAGGGTTTCGTACAAAATCATATCAAATAGCCCCTACCTTCGTCAATATTACACTTCATAGATATGAAAGAAAAGAAATTCGTAAACTTATATGATGCCATAAAAGTTCCACACATGGGTATCCGCCCTCAGTATGAACCCGATGTAGACCTTCCACTGGAGATTGGGTGAGGATTAGATGCTTCGGACTTCTTAGTATACACAGGCGGTAGTCGCATTGACGAAATGATGAATTGCGCAGTTGTCATTTACCAGGACGGAAACAAAGTACGAGTTTTGCAAGGAAAGTTGGCATCATGGTGTACCAACAATCAGGCGGAGTAATTGACGAGTATTTGGAACGCTGCACGTTCATAGTGAAAGAACTTTTCAGTTGAAAAGGAGAGAATGGTCTCCCTTGCTGTGATTCAAGTTCACACAAATCACAACCTAACATCGTAATAAACTAGAAATACGCTGTGGGAACTTCGGAAAAATCAACGCTGGTAGATTTGCTTGATGTGGGTGTATACCAGTTGAGCTATACTTTGATCCTTTCGGACTCCATCTCAACCTACAACCGTTCGAATTTTTCCTCTTTTTGCCATTTTCAAACGTGTTGTATTCAGGATTCGATTCTCCGCGACTTATGATGTAGTAGAGCAGCGGCGATTTAGCCGAAAGTTGTGGGTTCGAATCCCGCTCGTGTCATTGACTTTTTTGCATCAACCAAGACCTTACATAAGAAGAAGAATAATTGAAAGGAATAGCTTGGTCAATTGACCACCAAAACTTAAATGGATTTAAATTACACCCAGCAGCTCCAATATCATTGGCGATGTGGTATAAATTGTATAAATTAGTCTTCTTTATATTCCAAAGATTAGTGTTTTTTTTTTCAATGGGTGACATGTGAATTTGTAATAAGTAATGTAATTTGAAACTCTGCTGTAGTGGAATGATTGCATCGGATTGTTGGCCAGGTAAGATGTGGGAACGATAGAGGTAATTCTCCAATTCCTCAAATAGTTTTGAAAGAAAGGGTAACATGGCTATCATAGTTCTCAAAGTTGTCAACAAAATTCTACGTTTTTAACCGGATATCTTTTGGTCATGTTTGATTGATTATTTCTGTCCTTATAGCTTTATAAGTTAAGTTAAGTAAGTTCGATGAATTAATAATTAATAAATTTCTCCAAATTTAATTCATTGCGTTAATGTTTATGTTCTAGTTTAAGAGATTCGAAGGTAGACAATAGAAAGATATAGTTAGCTCGACTTGATCGGGATTTCTCGGAATAATTTTTTAAATATTTTGTGTTTAAAGGATGATATATTTTTTTGTAATATGCAGGGGTGTCCCTTGAACGAACGTCAATACTTCAGATGTACCTACTTGTTAAATTGGGCTAGGAAGTCCCTATTGTCTTAAGTCCGATTCTCTATTGTATTCGAGATAATTCAATTCTCAGGTTGCTCCAACATTTCACAACTTTATTCCACAAATACTAAACACGGAAGAAAAACAAATACAAACGCAACTTTCTAAAAGTGGTTCACATTAACTTAGACACACTCAGCATTAATTACAGAACAGATATATGCAAACTCAACAGTAGCTACGCCAACATCGTAAAGCAAATAAATTATTGAGGTTTGATTTTATTTTTCACTTTCCGTCGATAACGAACTTGATAATTAACTTCCTTTCCAATATTGAATGCCAAATCACAAATCCTATTCAGAAAATCCCCATTGTCGACTTCCTTTCAGTTAAATACCACCTATGACCAAAGTAATTTTACCAGATTTCCCGCCTCTCCAACTCTGTCACAATCGCAAATAAACTGCAGAATACAAATTCACGTTTCACAGCACTCACTCAAAGCCAATATGACACCACATTTTATGTGAATATGAAATACTTGTTTCAAAATATATATTTACGTTTAATTTTTTTCCGATCAACATAGGTTTTATAATTTACTAAGGCCCTGAAGATGAACCTTATAAAGGTCGAAACGTCGGCACGAAAATGAAAACGGTGTTACTCTGAACTACATCATTCGTGACTGCTCCTTACGACTTCAACGATTTTATTCCATAAAGTCATCTCATAAATCATTAATTCCATTGTAAATTATGGCACAGTAATGGAGAGGGCAGTAAGTACCCATGAAATTCATTCAAGAACGGAATAGGTATCATTTTTATGAGCTCCTCATACATAGAATCCTAGCCGAGTTAAAAACATTCAATATTTAACAATTAAAATTTAATTTGACAATGGTGATAATTGACCTTTGTGATAGTACAATAAATACATATTTGAAATGCTGGTTAGTGGAGGCAACGTTGATATATTTATATTATGTATGTGCAGAATCGCGAAAATGTTACGGAAACTTTAGGCAAGACTGTTGGAAACAAGTAGAAATTTGCCTACTGTGTGATTTTGTCTTTTGTTACCTTTAAATTACAGTGCATAAATGATTAAATCTCATTGGGTTTTCAATGCTCTTTTCTATTGCTGTAATCAAGTTTAAAATAGATAAACAGTGTATGAAATATGGGGACTTGTAAAAAGTGGAAATAACTTGAAAAGTAAAATATCTCGAATAAAATTGACCATCTGACTTCGCACAATAGGGGGAAAACACTTGAAGTATTGATATTTGATCACGTGATAACCTGTATGTGGTATTTTCAAATGTGATATTTTTATAATAATTAATTTAAAAAACATCTACTTTTTACTGGTCAATTGACCAAATAACTCTCAATTAATTATTCTTTTCATGGAAGATCTTGGTTGAGATGGGGAGTCCGAGAGGACCGAAGTCACGATAGCTCAAGTGGCAGAGCAGCCGGCGTATTTAGCCGTGGGTTCGAATCCCGCTTACATTATTTTATGTCAACTAAGACCTTAAAAAAAAAGGAAATTAATTGAAATTAATTACAAACTTTGTACTATTATGTGAAAGTTAAATAATGAATAATTTGAATTTGCCTTGAGTAAATATATAGGAAGAATTATTTTCGGTAAAAAAGGTAACAATAAGCTTTATAAAACGGGTAAAAAAATAAAACCACCTACAAAACCGAGTTCATGTAGCATACGTGACACTGCATTATTTACCCAGGAACGTATTAAGATGTTTTTGTGGATATTCCGACCGACGCTTGGAAAAATCATAATCCCTGTATTTTAAGTCTTTCGAGCCTTGCGCACCGCTTTTAAGGCTAAACAAATAATTCGCTCATTAAAATTTGCAAAGGGCTCGAGGATTTACAAGGAGGCGAAATTGTCTTACGACAGTTCTCCCTTGCCCCTTGTTGGGGATGATAAAGGCCTGAATTTAATCTCCCCGCTGTTCATACTTTGTCATCTTCTTTAGGTATGATCGCGAGGCTAGTTTTATTCAATTTAATTAACGGATGTTTGTACAACATTTAAAACATTTGGGCTATGCAAATTTTTAACGAGAGAAACATAATAAATTTTGTATTCGTGCACGTACTCTTGCAGGCCTTAAAAATACAGGATAAAACAAAGATTGTGACAATTCAGTTTTGTATTGTCAAATACATGTAAATTGTAATATTTTGTTAAAAGTTGGTTAAGGATGGTGTTAACTTTTTACATTGTTTCTATGAGTTCCTCCTAAGTATAATTAATCAAAACGATTTACTTGCTTCATAATACATTTACACACGTTTCATCATTAGCCATTTAACTTCCGACATTTCTAGAAGATCGACAATGAACTGAATAAATCGGAAGCAGCTTTATCTTTTTACAAAGCCAATTAATGTATTTTACAATACTTTTTAAATACATATTTGATAAATGTTTCGCAGGAACTTTTTGACGACCTAGTTAATTGGCAACAGGCTGCAAAAAGAGGCTATTCATGGTGAAACGGTCTGTAGCTCGAGGGGATACCCTAGATTACTTTCAATTAAACATTTATTCCAGTTTTTCCCGATCTTTGTTGGAATTCTTAAAAAACAAACATTTGTAATGAAAAATATGTAAATATATGGGTGGGTAGTAAAAAAAAGCTGTTACGTCATGAAAAATGCTAGATATTGAATTGCAAAATAGGAAAAATTAATTTCAAAAATAAATTTTAGGGATGTTATCACACCGCCATCTCATGAACTAATTAAGTTTATTACTCTCCTATAAATTAAAATTGTGCTATGCGTAGCAGTGACTATCGTTAGATATGATTATATCATCTTACGATTTAGCTCTGATGTAAAAAGAGCTTTACAAATAACTATGTCTGTTCCACCACGTTTCTGGACGGCTTTTCATGCCTGCACATTAAAAAATTGTAGGCCTTGAAAAGCCTGATGGATAATACATGGATTAAAAAAGTGATATTCTCTGCACCTAATCATGAAATATTCTGATTAAAGCAAGCGAACAAATATTCCAAAATTTCAGAAAAATAATAATGCTTTATTGTACAAAAAATGTTTACAATACAAACCATATGCCTTAACATAAAATAACGGCATGGATAAAAACCTTCTACCGTTTAATTTGTGTTGGTGTTCCCAGGGAAGCGTTCTAAGGCCCATTATGTATCTCCTTTGCACCAGAGATCTTTTATTTAAACAGAAGATAGCAACATTTGCGAATGACACCGCACTTCCTTCATTTGAAATAAATGCTCAAAATTGATATGGGACATTGCCAATTTTGTCGTATTTTACATTTCTCCCCATATGTATTAAAAATTCATTAACATTTATTAGCAATTATTATATTTTTACTGAAGTTAAATTTAATTTAGAGATTGCGAAAAATAACATAATAAAGTGCTTCAATTCCATAATTTTTTTAACTGGACACAATAATTTTTTAAAAATGGATACCGTGTGCTGTTAGATAAAACCTCTGTGCGCCTGTTAGGCATATTGTCAATAAGATTATCAGTAATTTCATAAGGAATTTCACTCCAGATATTGCATCGCTGCACTCAGTTGTTGCAGGTCAACTGGTTTCGGATGATGATCAAAAAGCCTTCTCTGCAACGCATCCCACATGTGCTCAATGGGATTGAGGTCTGAAGGCAACGGGGGAAATGTCAGGTGGGAAATTCCTCAGGTTTTCTAGACATTGGTGAATAACTCTGCCTCTATGAGATCTGGCATTGTCATACAGAAATTGTAAATCCCTGCCAATGAGATCTCTGGTTTGAGGGATGTACTCATCGATAATTTGTTGGGCATAACGGCCTGCGGTGAGATTACCAAAATTGTGGACTCAGTTTGCCCTCCAGTGAAAATCCCAGCTAAGTCCATTTCACCGTCTCCTCCAAACTACACTGAAGGGAATATGAACTGGGCATTGTACGCATCCCCTGTGTTTCGGCAGACTCTTCGGCTTCTGCGTTCACGATAGAGACGGAAACGCGACTCATCAGTAAACATAACAGCATGCCAAATATATTCTCTTCTAGGCTGCACCATATTCTCCTGCGTTGCTGATGGCGGGCTGTGAGGCTACCTTCTCTCAAAACGATCCGTAATCGGTTTTTGTTAAGGAAGGCCTTGTACTTCATTTACTATCTAGTGGGCACTATGGAAAGGCTGTCTTGTAGCAAAGGCAATGGTTTTGTCTTCCCTTACGTTGGAAAGCGCCGAAGTCCACTACTAGGCCACTATTGGCATTTCCAGTCTACCAGAATCGGACTAAAGCCCGGGAGACAACGCGCTGAGAAACGCCAACTGCTTCTGCGATACCTACATGCCGGTGACCTAGATGATTCATTCTCCCAATAATATTGTGAACTTTTAATTTAAGATGATGTCATTCGATGATTAAAGAGAATGAATTAAAATAGGTAAAAAACGAGAAAAGGCTTTGTTTACGAAATGATTAATCTTCATGTTTAGTATTCTTAAGTAAATCTGTTATTAAAAATTGAGGACTAACATTTATTGGCATTTTATATTTTTGTTTCAACTAACAAGAATATGTTGGTTGATTTAATTAAAATTACTAGAATAAGAATAAATTACAAATATTCAATTTTGAACAGTTTAATATGAAGGAATGAACAGTAAATCTTTTTAAATGAGCAATGATAGACGTAAGACTGGAAAGTGAAAATAAGTACGCACAAGTTAATACAGATTAACTTTACAAATAGAAAAGACACAGACCGAATGATAAACATAAACTGAAAAATAGTTCCAACAAAAAAGCCGGGAACTAAAGGCATGACGCCGGCTGACTTATATGACACATTACATAAAACACATAATCGGGTCTTAAATAACTGTGACTTTTGGAGGAAAAAAACTTCCGATCTGGAACTACGGAATTTAACTTTGGTGCGGTATCAAAACGGGTTAATGCTTTTTTAAATAAAAAGTTCAAAACAAACACGGACCATGGTTTATTCTCCTTGGTACGTAATGGAGGTCCTCATCTGGCCCTGAGGAAACCGGACGTCTTTGCTGGGGTCACGGGTTATGCCCAAATGCATAAATCACTCTGGCATGTGAACATCAACCCGCCATCCGACGAGACGAAAAGGCCCAAGTCATAAAACAATTGCTTCCTAGACTTTCGCTTGGACTATAATATGATCAAGACAAAGGTGGATGAAACAAAAAATTAAGTTTTAAAATTTTATCCAACTTTAATAACTGATCAATAAAAATAATTTGTTTTATAGTTGTATAATGAAATTCACGTATACTTGAAAAGTAACACACCAGGTTGTACATTAATTATTTATCAAAGATTGCTATTTTGAAGTTTTCTTATCCGTAACCGTAATAAAACTCGCGCCTAGAGTAGAAACCGCAATCTAGACTTTGTCATGTGAAACGAAATAAACAAAATTAAAAAAGTTTCCTTTTTACACCCTATGAAACGTCCAAGTTTTTGAGATTTCTAAGAAAGTTTCTTTTATGTCGAATGCCCGTCGTCTCGGTCGGATAATAAATAGAAGTTATTATGCAAAAATATCAAATACAGGCATATATTAAAATTTCGTTGTTTTACGGCTTGAAAACCGTCAGGGGCGGACAGCTGTAAGCCAGTACACTTTAGACACCTTATTTAAGACACCTACGATCATGTGGGGAAAATTTTATTTTACTTTTTTTTCTTAAATTTTACGCTTTATAGCCTCGTTTTTATTTTGAAATATTTGCTATGTTTATTTTCAAAAATAATGATGCTATGTTTAATGGGTGCAGTGTTATATAAAAAGTTTTAAAATTACGTTGGTTATTTCTATGTGAGAAAAACATGCTTTATTTGTTTTCAATGCCCGTTTCTATTTCAACGTTCACGATGGTAAATATCTCCGTTTGGCTGAATGTCCCTTTACGAGACGTCGGGGCTCCCCTTTTAAATAAATAAAGACATCCCCTTTCAATACAAAAGTCAATAACCGGTCAATACATTGTTGTATTTGTCTTTATTTCGATTTTGTTCTTTACAAACCGAGAAGCAATGTCCATTTTTTCCCTCTCGTGTATTGTCATTTGACTAATTTGGGGCGTTGCCAAAGTGTTATTCTGTCATTTGGCATCCATTTTTAAATGGATTACACGATACGCACGTTCTACTCTCCGACCTGCTTTTCTAATTTACAAAGGACATTTTAACGTAAAATGTTAATGTTTACGGTGTCAACGCTGTTTATTATATTTTATATTGGCATTTTAATATTAATATATATAAATTATTATATATATTAATTGTAGGACGTGTTAATTATAATAAACCTGACTGTATATCCTTTGATCTTTAAAATCATTATGTATTTTGAATAATAATTATTCTCTTTTTAATGTTTTAGGTTAGTGAAATCTGAAAGCGAGGGAGTTCAACTTTATTGTAAGTAAAATTAAGAAAGTTTCCTCTTGTGTAATGAATAAAACAAACGGTAAACTTTTTAATAAAGTGAAAACAAAGTTATATTTACTATCGATTATTCATGAATCGTTTATAAATCAGCTTTCTTAGATAATGAGTTTTAAATGTGAACACAAAATCGGGCTTATTCTATCGTGGACGGGCATCGTACGCCTGAAATTAAAATTTTAAATTACTACAAAACTACTATACACATACATAACTGTTCAAATCAGTTCTTTGTGCAGCCCTATTTTTTAAAGCTTGAAAGCACAACTGTAATATCAGAATTTTTTTAGAAAAGCTGTTACAAATATTCCCATTCTAAAAAAAATATTCGCGACCATCTATTTGCGACGACTTTTGCGCGACTCTCACTCAACTTCCATTAACACCCGCTAGCTAGAACAAAATTATAAACTATTAAAAACTTAGCACTAAACAATGAATATCAAGAAATATTTATTGATAATTTGGAAAGGAATAAAAAAATTAACTATAAAAGAAACAACAATAGGCCTCAACCATCCCGCCATAAATGAACCATTAGGTCTAAGAATGAAGAAAGAAGAGATCTAAAAGAAACAAATTAAGGAATTTAAAAGGATGAGCTTTGATAGCAACAGGATAAATTAGTTTACGAGTGAATGTTTGGAGTCAGAGCTTTATAGCACTCAGAAGAGATATAACTAAACTAAGATAGAAGGTTTGGGATGTTAGGGCGTGAAATGATCTTATCGTTTAAAACTAATGAGAATGGCTAGTTTTAGGGAACGTAAGGGCGCCGAAATGACCACAGAAGGCGCTCAGTCACCAAGGTGGGTCACCCCCTGATCCATCTCGTAATTCTAATATTCCAGTTTCTCTATCATGTGTTTATTTTAAACCTGTAAGCGGGATTTAAAATTTAATTATTTATAGTATTGTTTTGTTTCATTTAACTTTAACTTTTAAAAAGGAACCAAAAATGAGCTGAAGCGTCCTGTGATCCAGTTGGTGAAATTTGCTCACATTGGTTACTTGAGAGCGTTAACGGTGGAGGAGGTTTAACAACCGTTGTTTAAAAATGGTATCAGGAATGATTGAGTTATACGTAGAGACGATATATTAAATCCCGTTTCCGTATTGGTACGGTTTTCGTGTGCGGTTTTATCATTTGAAGGTAGTGCCTAAACGTCGGAGCTAAAAGTCGGAGGAACTGAAAGGAATCTGATATTAATTTAGGCCTTCTTAAAAGGACGGCTATTTATTTTTTTTAGACAGCACAGGCCTGACTACAAATTATGGCGTAAAACACGGTTTCCTCTCCCCCCCTCTTCGTTGAAAGAAAAAGCCAAGATCTGCGGCTGAATCTTAAAGAAAATACTTGGTATTCACTCAAGTTATACATTTTTATGAATTTTTTTACGATTTCAGAGGGAATTGTAAATCAAACGTTTTTATTTCAATTATTTCCCTTAAATAAGATAATCTAAAGTTTAAGCTTCAATAGCGTCTCTCTAGTAAAACTAAAGAAATAACTTTTTTCACTTCGCAATATAAACAAAACATCACGTAACACATAATGTTTTGAAAGGAAGCAATTCAAAAAATTAAATCTTGGCAAGATGCTAAAAGATCAATTAGGCCTATTCGTTTCGATTCCACTTAGCACGCCTAGTGTGATATTTGATTAGGCACAGTCATAATCAAAATGTTGTAGCCACATTTGTTTAAATTGAAATTAAATTTTATACATTCCAACAATGTATGACTGTAATTCATGCAATTTACTAATTTCTGCAAAAATAACATAGCTAGATAAAATCTTCTGTTTTCAAGTGACAGGAGAACAATTTTCTTTCGAATTGGGGTGTATTTGTTCGGGTTTCTACTAAATTTGTTTTTTTAAGCTGTGCAGCGAAGGAATTTATTTTGCACAAATTCTAGGTTATATATGTATTTATCATATCTGAACATCGAAAAATTGGCCGATAGTTAAATGTGGGTAAGCCCTTTGTTTCACGTGAAAATGTAAGGGACAAGGTTTTGCTAAAATAAAGTTTGACGGTTTGTTAGTCTTGTGTAATCACAATTTCCGCTTCATTATTTATGCTCCCTCGGATTCAGAACGCTAAAGTTCTTATGTAAGTATTGCAGCTTTAAGTTACACCCATGGTTGGATGAAAGAAATTAGCGTACTCAACATCGTGTCAGAGCAAATGGTTGTACACATGTTAAACGACGAGAGAAAAACTTTATCAGTAAAAGAATTTAGATTTTCACTAATTTTGAATTTCCTGACTGCAAGTTTTATAAAACACATCTCAGCTTATTTAATAACACGTAAATGATTAAATTTTACGTTCGGCTGCTCACCCTTGGAAATGTCTAAAAAATAAATGAACCAAACAACGCTTTGTAGAACTGTTTTCCATTTTCCATTTTTAACTACATTTTTCTATTAAAAAAGGTTACAAAAGTAAACTAAAAGTATTATCGTATATCTACTTGGAAACATTAAATAAGACGGTCTTAATTCAAGTATAGATCTTCAACCGTCTCATTTACAGTTTTCTGCGTGTGGCAACACTGTCCATCCACATCAGTTCGTCCTAACCTCCTAAGAAAATTATTGAGTTAATTATAAATCCTCGGTAGATATTGCATTCTAGAAGAGGCACGCGGAACGGTTCATAAAGAACCAAAGCAGAAACCGACGTAAGAACTACTAAACCTAGAATGTGTTTGGACTAATTCATAGGACTGTTCACTGGGCACTGGAGACCTGCGACTCCAGAAGAAAATTAATAAATGCTAAGCAGCAGAAAGATCCCTCAGTAATTGTGTGATTTCTACCCCTGGAAGAGGCGCGGGCGATAGATAAGAGATATTAAATTGTTTAGAGTCTGATAAAAGGACCTTAAAAATATCTACATATAATAATGGATGCACAACAAACGTCGACGTGCGGAAGGACGTAAAGAAGCTGACTCTTAAACTTAAAACTAATGTAATTCCGAATGGAGCATAAATATTCAGGATAAATCGATTTATTGAGATCTGCTTTTCGGCTTAAGACAAACTACATGAATTATTATTAAGACCAATGATCCTTTCTTTTCTGCTCCGTGTTAAAGGCAAGGGTCCGCGTAAGTCCCGAAAGCTAACCCACGCCTCTTTTTGTCGAGGACGCAGTGTCGGAACAAGGATTAGCAATCGTTCATCATCCCAAGCCACGCCCATTTGAAAATTTACACTGACCCAGAGAACGGAGAACCCAGTTGTTAATTACCACCCGCTGGAGAAGAACACGTTGGATACCGGGACTGCAAAGTAGAGCTGTTCTATTATTTTAATGAAATTGGTCAAGACTTGCTTAAAATAAAAATGTATTAATTTAATTTCTCGAACAAAAACTGAAATTTCATATTTCAATTTTATTTCAGTTAAAATTTAAAAAATTCTGATATTATGTGGCATATAGGAAAGCACATGTTCATGGCCAAATGTTTTTTAATTTGCGTATTATCACCTCCGTAGTTTTGATTTTGGATAGAGGAGAATTCGGAAAGTTCAGTTATTTGAAAACAAATTTAAAGTAAAGCTTTACAATAAAAGTGAATAGGAGGTCGACACGAGGCTATGACTACAGCACATGGGACTGTGTAGTAGGGCAAAGAAAAGAGGTTTTTAATTAAAAAACACAGAACAGTTTTTCCTCCTCATATCTCTGAAACCTCCAGATAAACATAGCCCGGGTTGGAATGCCAAAGGCTTTTAAATTCTTTGAACTTCACCCGAAGCTCTACCAAGTCCTGGGTAAACAGATCATTTCAAACCCTGTTTGCCGCTAACTTATGATCAGTAATGAAAGAAAATTGAATTATACGGAAATAAAAAAGGTTTTTTCAAAGTCTAGATGTTTATTGGTTTTGGTGTTTTTTATAAATAAATATATGACTTTTGTCATAATAATAAAACCTGCTGCAACTAAAGGCTTATATTTATTTATAAAAAAACACCATTATGGAGTTCCACAGGATAAACGGTGCTAACTTAACAACATCTTTATTCTTTGTTAGTTTTTTTTTAGTTTTTTCAAATTGGATTTGATTTACTTATAAACGACAATATTCATATTTGAAAAATAAGTAAAAGAAGAAATATAAGAATTAATAAAAACTGAGTACAATCGTTGCTGGAGGATTCATTTGTAGGGAGAAAAAGTGTAATTTTTCTTTATTCGCGCATGCAAAAAACTAGAGAATAAAGAGACGTTGCTTATTAAAATTCCTAATTAACTCTTTCATCTCTTGCCATTTTCTTTAAAATTTCTCTTTGTTTTGGCTTTTAAAATTGTTCCGCAAAATTATATTTAAAGGTGATTCAATTATAGAACAGAAAGATCAAAGCGAATGAACATATTAGTCACCGCTGAATCGAAATTGGTTTAAAAAAACCTGTCTGCGAGTCGTGGGTCGAAAGAGAGAAAAAAAGGTGGAAAACACAAAATATCAGATCCGCTCTCAGCAAAGAATTCTTCAGATATAAAATTCTGAAAAAATCGTGAATACGTGCCTCGCCCTCCAAAGCGCTTCTCCTTTTTATCTGAATTTCTTTGGACTCCGGACGCGAGATACAGTTACATTGCATGCATTTCTTATACAGTTTGATTCTACAGGATTAGTGTAAATTTTTCATCCACGGTATCTGTTGAAAAGCGTTTTCTTTTTGCTTCCGAACATCCCCTTTTGGTCGGAATCGGAAGTAATCCAATCTACCAGATGCCAAATAGCATGACTTCACTCTTTTTCGATCGTCATTCATGTTCAATATTATCTTCATAAATTATTGCATATCAAAAATCATACACAAACAAAATGGAATAATAAAATAAATCATTTACATTATCATAACGGTATACTCTTGTTTGAAATATTTCTTTTACATAATTTATTCATTGCCTGTACATAGAAGGTGTATATAAAGTTTTTCTCTGGGTCACTGCTGTAACCGTTGGCAAGCTCAGCACATGGAGGACGCATGTTAAACGAAATGAAGGCATGACACCCAATATCAGAAAGTAATAGATGACGAGGTCTTGAGAAAATAGTCGTTTAAGACTATTTGGCAGGTTTTCTGCAATGATAAGTGTAGAAGTAAGGTCTTTGGCAGTAGGGTTAGGATGAATAGAAACTTTCTTTATACAATAAATTCACTACTTTCGTGGTCCATTTGATCAATTAATACGTTACAATTAATTAAAGTTTTTAGTTCAGATAAAAAAGTCAATGGCACGAACGGGATTCGATCCCACGATCTTCGGCTAGATACATACGCCGCTGCTCTACCTCTGAGGTCACAATAGCTCAAGTGGTAGAGCAACGGCGTATCTAGCGAAGATCGTGGGGTCGAATCCCGCTCGTGATACTGACTTTTTTCTCAACTAAAAGCTGCATTTTGGAAGCTCGAATAAGTCGTTGATGGAATAAATGTAAACACGGGAATACACTTACCCGATGCAACGCTATGCGACTCTACCTGATGCTCCCCGACGCAAATCTGGACAGTGGGGAATGTAGAGTGTAGAGTAGGGTAGCGTTGCAACGGGTAAATGTGTTCCCCGCTTAAAGATCTTTATGGACAGTGAATATAGTGACATCGAAAGGAGTATTGACAATTTGTCTGAAGGCTGGACAGGAAGGACTAGATATGCTGGTTGTTAGATGGCTTTCCACTCCGAATGTCCAATGTTTCGCAGTAATAAATTTAAAGTGTTAGTTAATTTTTCCCAAAACAGAATTCCGTTTTAAAAGTGTTCGTAATTGTACAAATGTTCTGTTACGTTATTGTCTCGTATGTCTTGTGAAAGGATTTTTGTGGGTTTACTACTTACTATCCTAAGTATCTGTCTTGTGTGAAGGTTATGGTTCCTTGTTGCACAATATATCAGAGGACAAAACTGTTTTTAAACGGGCACATTGGGAGCATTTGGTCCCAAAGGTTTTGCACTAAGCTTTGGTATAGGCAAGGAATTGTTGGATGTTAGAGGTAGTTTGCGTTGTGGAAGGGTTAGAACGTAGGTAGTAATTATGAAGTTGGAAGATCAGCACTATAAAAGGAATACAAGGATAGACCAAGAATGCATCCCTTTTGACGACGGTATGTATTGGTCAGATAATTGCCACACCTCACGCTTGCACCACTGGAATTTTCGATCGACGGGAATGTAATAGTCAACCGCGATGTACGACTGCTAAAGACGATCGCTTTAATCCTCTTGCCGGTCTTAGGTCATTTAACGGCTTCCTTGATACCTAGTCAACTCCAAAAGGTCCATAAGGGTGAGATCTAAAGTAGACATCAAAAGTCTTCGAGAGAATAGCCTAGCCTCTTAGCTTAGTATCATGTTATCGGGTTTACACCCTAATAAAAAAGCAACTATTTGCAGATCAGCATCTCGCTTAGACACTTGAACAATGGTGGCTGTTCTCTTCACAGATGAGTGCTGGTTGTTTTTGGCAGTCAGCGTGCGTGAGTCACAGCCTTTGCGAAGACAGTGTTTATGTGGTGGATTCAGTTCCAAACTGATTATCTACAGAATGGACCTTGGCTGTACAAAGGTACACTGAGGAGTTTCTTCTCGATGGTGTGGTCCAATTCGCTCGACCGCATGTAACTGGAATCATTACCCATTGAAGGATGTAGGGATTACAACAATGCATTGGCAAGGACCTGTATTCCATAAAAATGATGATGAATGATGAAACTGGCTCAAAGAGTTCAGCAATCGTTGAAGAGCTTCAAGTCTCTCTTGTTGACTTATTGAAGAATGGGATTCTGTTTCACACGTTGAAATCCGATCACTTATTTCATCGATGCGAAGCGGATTTAATTAACTCTGCAAAGTCTAGATAAGATAATACACGTTATATAGGTAATTAATAAAAAATATAGATATATGGAGTTTGAAATAAACAACAATATACGAGTGTCTGGTGTTTTTGTATTTAAGTGTATAGAAAACTGATATTGCGGAAAATCAAAGTTAACGCATAAAATAAATAAACGTCTCATCAGACTAGGAAAAAAATCAACACAACCAATAAAAAAATTTACTAATAAAATTGAAAACTGGATTGTTTTCGGAAAATTATATTGATGTAAACTGAAGCTAAAAACATGTCAGGTGTTGGATGGCGAAGGGGTGAGCCTTAAAGTGGAAACGTTGAAATGAGTGAAGTGTTCCACACTCTGGAAAATTCCTTTATGTGTTTTATTCAATGTTAAACCATTTTCCCTTCATGAGGAATGTGTAAACAATATATTTCTAAAAATCAACAATTGAATGTCAATTGTGGCTCTTTTTTGCTCATTTTAATATTTATTATTATTATTATTTAGGTTATCACTGTAGATGCTTATTTCTTGAAATCGTAGTGCAAAGATGTTTGTCATTTAGATTAATGACAAAAATCTAACCTCGATTTTTGCACCTGAAAGTTTGATGAATTCAAAAATATTTTTAGAATAATTATAAAATTGTTGCCGCATTCTGACCTAGATAATGGTGATCATTAAGCAATTAAGTGGTAGCACCTTATGTATTAAGTATTCATTATATTTCTTCGTCTAATTGACCAAATAACCTCTTTCAATTAATTCAATTATGTAAGGTATTGGTTGAAATGAAAAGTTAGTGTTATGAGCGGGATTCGAACCCACGACCTTCGGCTAAATACCCCGCTGCTCTACGACTTGAGCTATCGTGAATTCGATCCACTCAGACTCCAACTTCTCATCTCAACCTACCTTTCTGAATTTTTCCTCCTTTTTTGCGATTTATCGACGGTCGTATTGTAATCAGGATTAGACTGTCGGCGACAAATGAAATGGCCACGAAGTATATCTTCAATAACACTCTCCTTGGCATCCAACAAAGTTTGTTTTAAGGCTCTAAAGCCGTTGTATGTAGCACAATGATGAAAAATTAACATTATTTTACAAATGAGCTGGATATGTCACAATAATGTTATTTATACCATTGCGATTAATATTGTAAAAATTGAATGAAATAAATATGGACGAGAGTTGAAAAAAAAATTCGTTGTAATTTTTGAGATTGACATACTACAGACGTACTATAGAAAAATTATTTATTGGCCAGGGTATAAGAAGGGCGAGGAAAAATACCTTAATTCAAGGCAACAAAGTTTGTTTTAGGACTGTTTTATGTAGCATAATGATGAAGAATTTAAATTATATTTTAATTTTTTTTAAATATGCTTTTTATTTCTACGTATATAAACAGAGATTATTAGTACAGCATAATACAGGCATGGATCACAATCCCTCTGCCGGAAATCGTTGTTAAGAGAAAAAGTATAAACAAGAAAAAAATAATAAGAAGAATTAAAGCGAGGATATAACATCGTTCGCTATATGCTAGTACACCATCAAAAAAGATTAAAGTAATAGTAAAACTACTTCTAACAGAAAACAAACCGAGCGGAAAAGTCTTAATTGTAAAGGGACAAAAAATCGGATGTAATAAAAACATATATTATATGAAGGAAATTGAGTGATGAATTGGAGGGGTCAGAAATTGAATTCCATAATTAGTTCTAATCTATATTTCCAGGCGTAGCGGACATACTGCGTGAGCGCCCGTGGATCTGTGCCATCCAATAGCTTTAACAGAGAGCTCCTAGAGAGGGTAAAAGATCCCAAGTGCAACAACCTTATCTCGCCCAATATTGTACATTCGGCCATAAAATGCAGAATTATTTCCACCGATTGAGAATTGCAAAGGGCACATAACCCCTCCTTGCCCTTCAGCCAAAGTGCAGAGTTCAAGTTAAGGGCCTCGCAACGGGTTTTTAATAGTCATCTTAAGTGTGAAAGACTAAGGGAATTAAGGTTCTCTCTCTGTAGATTAAATAAAGTGTGGGGGTGAGACAAGTCTTTGAATAACGAAAAGTTAAGCGAGGACTGAGCTAGGAGTAAGCAAGCGTTCCGATGCTGCTCCTTGAATCTAGACAGCAGATCTATAAAGAGACTTGGTCAATTAGCAAGATTTTCATAGGTGGGACAGGCTACTTCAAATCTCTGAAAGAGCGTAAGCCATTGGGCATACCAGGTGATCTTATTCCGGATGACTTCCACCGTAGTTACTTTTGCCAATTTTAGGTGAGAGGAATTCAAGATTTTGGAAATAAATGAAAAGTGAAGTTTTAAGGTGTACATATAAATTAGGTCAGTGGACGTTTCTAAATAAATCCTGTAGTTTGGGGTAGGGTTAGGAAGAGTAAATAATTTACGGATAAAAAATCTTTGGAATTTCTTGACTTCTTCATATTGTTGGTAGACCCTTATCTGGCAGCCGTAACAAATGATTGACCGACATACCGAGTTGAATACATTAAATTTCACGTGGATCGGAACCACTTCCTGTTTCATCAATGAGGCCCAGGTTTTACAGAGAGCAAGCTTCGCACATGATATTTTCTTTTTCAGATGGTGTGGCCAGTGTAGTTTGGGGGTGAGCGTGACTCCAAGGTACTTGTATTCACCACCTCAATTCTTTCCCCCTTAAAAAGCCAGCGGTTTGTCGCCTTTATTCCCCCCCTCTCCTGCAGATCATGATTTTCGACTTTTTGAGGTTAACTGTCAGGTTCCACTGGGTGCAATATGACTCGAATATTTTATTATTATTTTGTAGCCCATGCGGGTATCGGCCAAAATGACAATATCGTCTGCATAAAGTAGAATTTTTATGCTAGCGTTGCCTATTCGGACTCCACATTCAAGAGTCGAGGGGAGGTCATCAAGAAAGAGAGCGAACAGAACTGGACTGAGTAAACAACCCTGCCTAACACCACATTTAACCTCAAAAAAATTGGATAAACCTTCACGCCCTCGGACCTCTGATGCTGTTTATGTGAAAAGGGATTTTAGGATATTCAAAATTTTGGAAGAGAAGGCATAGTAACTAATTTTGAACAAAAGACCTCTACGATCAACACTATCAAATGCGGCTTTTAAGTCCACGAAAAAAGAAAACATTTTTTGTTTCGGCTTGGCCAATTTGATATTAATGATATTTAACAGGACAAGTAGATTATCACTTGTAGAATAACCTTTACGGAAACCCATTTGACATTCACTCAATAAACCCTTTCTTACTACGAAGACATCAATGCGGGATAGGACAAGGGCAGAGAAAATTTTTGTGGTCGAGTCCAGGCAGGAAATACCTCTATAATTATTTACATCATTGACGTCGCCACTTTTGAATAGGGGGATAATGATTGATTTAGAAAAGGATGGAGGAGTGAGACCTGAGGAAAATATAGAATTAAAAAATTGGAGAAGGTATTCACAATAGACAGGCGGGGAATTTTTATAGAATTCGTAAGGAATTCTATCAGGACCTGGGGATTTATTGTTTTTAAGCCTGGCAAGGATAGATTCCAGCTCTGCAAAGGTAAAGGGGGCATCCAGAATAGGATCAACTATATTTGGTTCAGCGTAGGAGATGAGGGTTTTGTTAGTAATGACAGGATTCAACAGTGACTTAAAATGTAGCGACCATGCGTCGAGAGGGATATTATTTCCACAAATATGTCTCTTCCATTTGAAAGTATTTATAGCTTGCCATAACATTTTTGAATTTCTAGACATTTTTATTTGTTCAGCTGCTGAAAGGGTGTATTCTTTTTTTCTATCAGCGCAAAGTTTTCTATAGAAGGTTTTTGCACGCAGATAGGCTTTTTTAACAATATTAGATCCAGAATTACGGAAGAGGTTTAAAAGGGCAAAGGACACTCTCACGGGCGCATCGGCTGTTAGCCAACCATAATGACACTAAATGTTATATGCGAACGAGCAGCCCGAATTACATCTAGCAAGGACTCGAGAAAGGTTCCAGAATCGTTCAGGGAAGAGGGAGGTGGATACGACTTCAAAAGCATACTGACTGTTCCTTTGTACGCATCTGACTCACTTTCCATACATATAAATTGAGGTAAGACAGGCAAAAATGAGTAACGCTCTGGTTGAATACCTAACGGGATAGAGACAGAAATCGGGAGGTGGTCGGAAAAAGTTTGTGGTAAAACATGAAAATCTGAGACATAATTGATTACTTCACTAGAGATGCATTTACGAAAGTACCCACAGCACTAATAAACGTGAATTCGCCCTCCCTATCACCCGGGGACCGTCCATTGAGTATTATAAGGTCATTACCTTCATAGAAATTTAAAAAGGCTTTACCCTGTTTATTTATTTGTAAGTCCTTCAGACGTCTACACTGACTAAAATTGTTTAAATGCGGGCCCACCTCTGCGGGAAGGGATTGGAAATTACTAATCCTAACGTTAAAGTCCCCAATGATTAATAAATTATTAGATTTGTATTCGAGTAGAAAGTGATGCAAAGTTTCAAAGTCTTCATACCAGGATGAAGGGCTCAAATAGACAGGCAGTACACACAGTAAGCCTCTTGGTGCTTCCAGCGCGATAGTTTCAACGCCTGAATAGCTAGTAAAATTAGCTTTGCAACTTAAAACTTTTTTAAATCCATAAAGGCCCCTCCTTTGGGACGACCTATATGAGATTCTTTAATAGCACTTATCCATTTTAATTTAAATCCTCCAAAAAATACACTCAAAGAATCAAAGCTCTCTTCTGTAACAAATGTCTCTATTAAAACAAAAATATCAGCATCAATTATTAAACTAAGAAAATGCTTATCTTTTCCTTTGAATTTTAAGCCATTGACATTATACGATAGAACATTTAAGTTATCTACAACAGACCTATTTTCATCAAACAAAACCTCACGGCAGACGGGAAATTTTCATAAATTTGTCTTAACAAATTTTCCAAGACATAAGTTTTGAAGAAAAATCGAAAAATCATAGTCACACAATTCATTCAGTTTCTTGACACCATCTTCATTTCTATGTTTGAGACCGCTAGCCGAACACCATGTGAAGACATCTTTCCCAATCCTGAGAGAGTCCGCAAATACTGTAACTTTTATATTGTCCTTCACTCTGAGAATTTCTCTGCGAAGAGCCAGGACCCCTTTTACCCCTTCTTTCTCTCATGCTCTTAGGGAGATCCTGTTGAATGCGGAAGCCTGTATTTTCGCTTACCGGCTACTTTTAATATTTGTACCTTGTCGAGGGGGAGAGAAAATGTAACCAAGATCGGACGGCGGGGATGTTCCTTTTGACCCAGAGGGAGCGCATGAATATATTTTCTGTCGATGCTGACTTGCAAGGTATCCTTACAGAACTTTGTGGTTAATGAATTTAGATCATCATTATCCCTCAAATCATAAAATATTAGGTTACTACGGCGGGTTATGTAGTCTAGTTGTTCTAATAGCTTTTCCTGTTTCAAGGAGTTATCCTTCAGCATGATGATTTCACCACGCATTCTTTCATTATCCACCCTCAGCTGCTTGTTCTCCTCTAGCAGATTCAATAAGTCCTCCTTTGTGGCTAGAGCGTTCAATTTTGCATCTAGAAGTTTATCCATCATCCAGTCATCGACTTCATAAGCTCGGCCAGATTTAACCCTTCCTTTTGCATGCCCGCCGGAGCAGAATGGGTATCCATGATAGGCTCTGATGAAATTCTTTTAAGAGCCTGATTATGGTTGTCTGGAGAATTTCTTAGACGTTTTGACGCTACCGACGTTGAAGGAGTTTGCGGCTTTGGAAGAAAGTATGAGGAGATCTTAGGAGGCATGCAGATAGTAAAAATCAACAAGTTGATATAAATGGTCAAAGACGAGCCGACAAAATGTAGAACGTTGTGAGGAAAAAATAGTTACAACCTTTCAAAGAAAACAAAAACAAGCAGCTACTATCACCTGCAGTGTTGTGAGCCCGTCGTTGATAATCAGATGAAGAGACCCCCCACTCCACAACGGAAACATCCAATCTGGTAAACGATGTAAATCGCCGACCGGTTTGTTTCGCCGAACGAGAAAAATAATTCGCGAAACAAATTACTTTTTGATACTCGAACTCCGATCGAAGAGCTTACAAGAGTGTGGGAACTAGTAAACGGTTCACTCCACAAATCGCGTGCCAAAATAAAACTCAAATGCGCGTAATGATCCACATGAAAAACACCGATGAAACAGAGCCGATCGTAACGTGTTGCCATCAAACAACGAACTCAAATTTAAATTAATATATAAATGACCTATATGTCAAATTAATGTATTTATATCATTGTAATTATATTTAAAAAATTAAGAGCAATAAATATGGGCGAGAGTTGTAAAAAATCTTATTTTAATTTTTCAGACCGCGACGTACTATCTTTAGCTCATATTGTCTAAAAATTCCTCAAAAGCTTTTTATTAACAAAACTTCAAAAGTTCTTTTCCCTCTCGCAATAATATATGGGAAATTATACAGCAGGGACGGAATCCTTCTCTGTGAAATCCCGCCCGTTTGGTTTCTATGAAGACCTGGTTGAGGATATGCAAGAGCCCGGCGTGGTTTCATACTTGTAGCCCCCAAGGAAACTCCAAACTTTCGTGAATCTTTTATTTAACTCAGTATTCATTGGCTGAGCTTTTGAAAAAAACTCCCTTTTTGCACTGACCCTCCAGGATGATTTAATGCCAGTGCGCAGAATATAGACCCTAACTGGATTTATGAGTGTCGAAATCATTTCATAATTTATATCCTATTTTGCTTAGTTTTTCATCCTATTCGTTTTAAATTTTTACCGGTGATACCAGCATTGATTCATTCGTTATTTTTGTCTATATTTTCAACTTTAGCTATGTACTATATATATATATATCCTGAATTAATGCAAATTTCCACGAATATCGTTTTGTAACAAATATCGTATTAATTACACGGTGTACATAATTTTAAAAATGTTACACAAGTAATAAGTTTGTAGTAAAGGAACTTTTGTAAAATTTCAGATAATTGCCATCCAAGAAGTGCCCACCTTTTTGCAACATTTTGCGTAATTCCATATTCCAAAGTCCCTTATGGTTCATATTTTCCTGTTTTACTATCGTTATTTTGGCAGTTAAGTGATTTTTTATTTAATAATCTTTATAAAGTCCGGAAAATTAGATGAGTGAAAACTGTTGGGATTTCTGCTAGACATAAAGACATAATAATAATAGTAAGTTCATTGTAGTAAGAATATTACAAGACGGCATTAGCAAATCTATTTTACAAGATTTTAATCCAAACTTGCTCAGAACAATCGATCTGATTTCATGCGAAACTTAACCGAGCTGTTCTGTTCCTTGTCAGAAGTTCTGAACCACGTAGACCAGCTTCTGAAATTCTTCGTCTTACATTGCATAAATCGAAAGCATTTCTTACTTTAGCAATAAAACGATAATTTCTCCTAGATGTGATACGATTGAGATCTGAGAACTTCAAGCGTAACTTGCTGTATCTTGGTAGCAATGGAAGACCCTTCCATATATATTTACGAGGGTTCACTACAGCAGAGATTCCTTAGGGTGCCGGTGTTTTTGAAAAAAAGCCTATTTGTAAGTATGTCGGGTGCGAATGCAGGACCGCTGGATGTCCCGACCTTTACGTTACAGTGATGGGCGCCGTGTCAAAGACCGTGCGGCCACCGACGCCTCCCTTTAGACATTATTGTAGTAATGTTAAGCACCCTGGCCTTCTCCAAAACAAATTTGAAACTTAAAGATGGTACAGATTAAAAAAAATCAAACGACCAGCACGTTAGATAGAAACTTTACAGAAAAATCAACAGTGAAGAGCTTGAATTTTAATGTATAATTTACAAAGTCCAATTATAAACACAAGTGGGAGAATTTATCTGTGTATTATTTAACGGTAATCCTTTAAAATCGACCAAATATTGTTGTAAAATGATCAATATACGATTGTCTAAGAGGTAATTAAAAACATTATGGATGACCACTTTTTTTTGCCTCTCTGTAATTTAACAACCACAGCCTAAGTCACTCTTATTATTCACGAATACGATATTTATCCATTGAAAATCTAGCCACAGCTTTACCTGAAAGATCCTTCAGGTGGAAATTTCATTAATATCGAGTAACGTGAAAGTGGTCAGCCTGTGTTTTGAAATAGATCCCTGGAAATTTAGGATAATTAAGTTGCTATAACGAAAATTATTTATATTTCAAACAGAGTGTCTTAAAACCTTAACTTTAAAATTATGCTGATTTTGTACTCTCAACCTAAACAGATATGACTACGATAGGTAAAAAAGAATTTTTATAGAGTCAAATTAGACATTATTTTAACGATTTAAGTGGAAACTCAATATTAAGAGAGAGAGAGGCATAATTTTTATTAGCTTCTGAATAAATATAAGCAAGTCCATTTTGGAATTCCATCTCTAAATGAAAATGAAGCTTTCACAAGGTTTTGTATCAAAAAGGCAAATAAATTGTCGATGCTATGTGCAATTTCGTCAATTTATAACCAGCTGGGTTTTCAAGACATAACGTCCTAATTGTATCAACCATCTTGTGCTCATATCTTGACAGTTTTCGCCAACGGGTGTGTACTTTTACAATGCCGCTATAGCCGTCCATAAAAATAAATCTAGCGATATTTCACGTTTATCCGCCGAGGCAAGGAAAATTGCACCACATGCCGGGTAAAGTGCGTACATAAAAATGCAATTACTTTGTCAAAGTTCCCCTGAAGTTAGAAAAGGAGAATTTCTTTTGATGATGTAGTTACAATAAAGTTTTTGAAAAAGGGCACCTTTTATGAGAGGCAATAGTAGTAAGCAAAACTATACAATTTCTAGGCAATATAATTGATTTACTTGCTTTTATTATAAAGGAGGTTAGATAATAGTAGAATAAAAAGAGTTTCAAGAGAGCAAATAAATACCTAGTATGGGTATTTTCATATTCATTTATGTACACCTGCTATTAATGAAATCGTTACTAAATTTGATAGCAGTTTATAAATACATGAAAATTAAAGTTGAAACTTTGTCACTTAGGAGTCGGCAGGCAAGTGACGCACGCTTCAATCTTGGAGGAGGATTATCCGGTCGGAAGGCTGAGGGATGAAAGGTTTCTGACATGAGGGTTTGTGTGAAAGGATAATCCTTTGCGAAACTTCTTCTAGCTGTTTTTGGCAACTTTGAGGACATATTGGATGTTAAGGCCGTTGAGAATGGTATATAGAAAGAAGTATGGGCGATGGTTAAGAGGAATTTTGGATAGTTCATACAATTGTTGGTCGTTTAAATATAGTATAGAAACATTTCCTTACATAAATTTGGCAAATTATTTCTAGCAAACTAATAAACTATTTCAGAGGGAAAATAAGCCTGCTTATTATTTTTGTTGTTTCTTAAATTTTGTTTGTGTTTAAGTTATATAATTGCTATTTGATCTTTAAAAATAAGCGTTTATTTATATTTACCATCTTTTATTATAATATTCGAGAGAAATTTAAAAATTCTGTCTTTCTTCCCCACACACACACGCGCGCGCGCGCTCGTGGTAAAAAGAATAAATGGCTCGTCTCGATAAAAGCCAATCATGCAAATTGGACAGTGTAGTTGCCTTTAAAAGAATGGCCTTCTTTGATTAAAAATTAATCGAGGACTCCATCCCTCAAGCGTCAATCCGGGTAAAAAGCTCGTTTTTACGATCCACCAACCCTTTCTCACAAGGATATTGGCCGGCCGAATGTCTATGTCACTCAAATTGCGTATTTAGACTGCCAATTTGTAAATACTTTGTGAAGAGTTATAGCCTTTAAGATGGTTTTGTTTAGCATACAATCGACTTAAACGATTAAATCCTTCTTCGCATTGCACGACTAACATGTTATTCTATTACCTCATCAATATATAAACTTGACTGACTTGATTACCTTGAAAACACTAATTTCCAATTATCAAAATTACAAAATTTATTTAGTTAAGGCATTTATAAGATGATTTCTGAGGGATAATTAAACAGGGAAACGTTAGGAAAACGCATAGCTTCCAATTTTGAACTTTGATCGCCTATTGGGACAGTCGGGCATTTACGGACCCATTCGGAGGGTTGGAATTAATATTTAACTTCGACTAAACTCTGTAATATTCAATTAGTAGGGCGGTTCAATGCTATCGTGTCCCGATCTAGTTAGACAATGATAACTCTAATGGTTTAACTCAATTAGGGTTTTGGATCAGTGGAAAGTAATAACCGGCATATTTGCTAGTCGTAAATCAAACAATTTACAAATGTCTTTAACGCTCAGTCCAATATCTCTCCGAAGCCATCGACTGTCTTTACTTGCATTGAAAACTCACGAATAAATGACAAATCGTTTCAGGAATGGAATTTCAAGTGTGCAAAGTTCAACGAATCATTATTCACGTCTTTATTTTAATACGTTCAATTTGGTGACAAAGTAACGCTTAAAACAAGAGAAAAGTAATTGAGACCAACAGACAATTAAATACTCTAATGAGAGTAAATTTGTTCTCTTTTGCAAAAGTCAGCGACTTGAAAATTATAGGAGAGGAGTGGATCAATGCTGACGCGAATGCTCCGGACTTCCGTGGGACCAATCCTTTGGAGAAGATGTTCCTGAGAGTTCGGTGATGGATCTCGGTGAACTGGTCGGCAGCGGGTGAAGGATTTAGCTCTTTCATCTGTTTCGCTAACTTGGTTATTGGGGTCGTTTACGAGCTTCATCGCTTAAAGAGTATTTTTCTAAATTTTTCTAATTTTTAGGTTCAATCAAAGATTTAAAATATTTGTAGACAACAATAAATAAGTAGAGAGAAAGAGAGAGAGAGAGAGAGAGAGAGAGAGAGAGAGAGAGAGAGAGAGAGAGA
>CM077108.1:720878-746272 GCA_039619505.1 Cimex hemipterus
ATATATATATATATATTACTTAAGTCAGCAATCTCATTGTCAATATAAAAAATATCTCTCAAAAATCCTTCAAAGTTCATTAGATCTTGAAATGATGCACCCGCAGAAAATTTGCCAAATAAAAAATAATCATACGACACAAAATTCTTAAATAGTCGATATTTAACATAGATACTAAAATTCAAGAAGTCGACGTATTTCTCAAGTCAACCGAAGCAGGGCTACAACCTGGCAAGCCACACGACCCCAGCTCTTAATCATGGCTTAATTAGTTCACCTAGAAGTGGAAGGCGTATAAAACGAAAAATACACAACAATCTCAAATTTATTTACATTTTGTATAAATGTCAATTATGTGCGTAGTATGGTATGAATAAATAGAATGAAGTAAATTTGGGATATCAAGGCTAGGTTCCTTTTGCAACAAGAACAACAACTATTTCAAATATTCATTTTGTCGATATATATTTTAATATATATATACAATTTTAATGCAAAGTTACAATATTTACTATTATAAATTTATTGAAACAATGACCTTTTAGTGCATTTTTGTTGTATTATATATATATATTAAACGGCTAAAAATCTTTCTAACTATTGTTCTCAGACCCTATTGTATATTTAATGTATATTAAATTAACCGATATATTCTTATTAGTTGGGGAAATAAAAGTAACGGCCAACAAATGTTAGTCTTCATTTTTAAAAAAAGGATTTACTTAAGAAGAATAAACATGAAAATTTCGTAAACGAACAGCCTTTCTCGTCTTTTCTACCTTTAATCTGGGTTTTTTTATTCATAAAAAGACATAATTTTGAAGTAGATATTTACAATATTATTGTGAGAATGAGTCTTCGAGGTCACCGGCAAGTAGATATCGTGTAAGCTGTTTCGTTTCTTAGAATGAGGTCTTCCGGGGTTTAGCGCGATCATGAGAGATTGGAAGTGCCTGCAGGAGGCCTGACAGTGGTTGTCAGCGCATTACGACGCTAAGGGAGGACAGAAATATTGAAGTACAAAATGTTTGTCAAGGCCTTTATTATCTCGAAGTCGGCCTCACATCGTATGCTCCTTTGAGATGACCTGCAGCAACACCTGCCATGAAGTGTCTACCGAGAACGCGGGGTTCGCGTTCTTTTAAGTGCGGTTTGGAAGTGGCCGAGTAATGGTCTTGGCCCGGATTTACACTGGAGGTCGAACTCGACTCCGTGTTGTTGAAAGCAACCTCACCACAGTCCGTTATGTCCAAGAATCTTTGGAGGAATACATCCTTCAAACCACGGATCTAATTGGCAAGGTTTTTTGATTTTTGGAAGACATATGCCTTACAAGGGCACAGACCTACCTAACCGAGGACATATTACACGGTATTCATTGTTTCGATTGTGTCCAATAGATAAAATAATGAAATTAAAACTTACATTTTGTGTTTTTCAATATCTCTTAATTGAATTTGAGTTCTGTGAAAAACATAATAATTTCTAATAAATTTTAATATAATTCGTACAAAAATAAAATAAAAATGTTTGGATAAGTAACTACTACAAAATTGGCAATATCTCTATTAATTTATGAGCAGTTTATTTATTTTGTAGTAGTTCGGTTTAGTTCTAATGATATATAAAAACTTGTATTGAATAAATTGATATGTTGAAAACATTTTATTAAATACGAAGTGATTCAAAAGTGATTTCTTAAGACGATAGGAGTTTCCTTTTGCTCTGCTATGTAAAGGGGGAGTTGAAATAAGTAATCGAACGATTTTCTGTCATTGCCCATAAATAAAAGACTTAATATGTTCTTTGTATATTTTAATTTTCATCTTGTCAACAGGTTATTTTTATTTTACATGAACTTTTGTAAATTTGGTATTAAAGAATGTAAATGGAGAGTTGAAGTCGAACTTGGTCGAGGATTTTTCGGGTCCATGTCGATCGGATTGTTCAGACGGTTGAACCGGGAGCAAGGGTTGCCGTAATTGGCTTGGATTATCGTCCATATATGTCACTCCCACTTTGATCAATCCTGCGGAATTGGATTGTTTTCAATTAGAGGTCTAGGACCGGGGGGCGAAGTGGTTTCGCCAGGCTATGGAAAGGGGTGATTAGCGGGCGGAGGTAATAAGACAACCCGTCCGTTCCCAGTGACAATGGGTATGTGAGGGTGAGAGGGAAAGGGTGATACATGGCCCCGCTCTGTTTCCACCTATCATAGCACTACGGTTTGTTATTATAATTGCCGGGAAACTGTCGCTACTATTTCCCTGACGTTGCAGTCTATTACAACCGGTCTAGCTTTAAATTACACTTGTCTTATATGTAATGAATTACTACGTACCCAGTTTTTCCAACTTTAATAGAAACATCCAATTTGTAATAAATATTATTACTATATAGCACCATGTTTATAACACCAAAACAGGTAACTTCTTTTAAAAACTTCTAACATAAAATCTATAAAATAAATTGTCATCATCATTAGTGTTTCACAATTGTATTTTAATAACCACATTCATACCATAAGCAGTTGTATTTACTATAAAACAATTACTATTAAATTCTGACACCAAACAGTCGTAAATTTATAAATTATGGTACTGTAAGAAAATTTCATCAAACGATATAACTTTGTTACGTATCAACAAGGTCGGTCGGCGCTGCTCTGCTGGACCTGCAGGATCAAAAAGAAAACAGAAGAGGAAGGGAATCCTATGCTGAATGCGGTACCGTGAACATCGGCAAAAAAGACGGAGATATTGAGCAGATCTGCTTCATAATAGAATAGGGAGCGATCAATGTTCAGCTGTGCCACTGTCCAGGGTATCATCATGTTGGATAGGTTTGTTAATTTATTAGATTATTATTATTTTTTTACATTCAGCAATTGTATGACTACTTTGTCTTGCAGTTGGTCTGAAGTTTTTGATTTAAAAAAAGAACAAAAAATAGAAATCAAATAGTAACTCCACAATTGATTTATTATGTGAAAAAATATACATCAACAATATAATTTCTTATTAGTGTTGAATTTAAATAAATTTAAAAAAATAATTTTCTTTTTATAACCTTCTATGTTTTAGTAATTTTAAAATTAAAGATTTCCTCTTTTTTATATAACCTTTTAATTAAGAAATAAAAATTTATTTTACTTACGAACAAAAAACATAATTATAAATCAAAATTAATTTTCTCGGTTAATGAACAAAAAAAATCCTCTTCTTCCGAACGAATACTTCGAGAGAATGTCTCCTTATTATTTTGCCGATGTTCACGGTACCGCATTCAGCATAGGACTCCTCTCCTCTTCTGTTTCCTTTTTGATCCTGCCGGTCCAGAAGGGCAGCGCCGATCGACCTTGTTGATACGTAACAATCATTTACAGAGAATCTCACTTCGGCTGCTTCGACACAGCTAAGGGAATGCTCCCCGATCCTAAAAAAGCTGGATTCTTTGTTTCATGGGGTATCGCACAGGTTGTCCCGACTTTGGCTGGTATTGTTTCCTATCCATTTGTCACTGTTAGGAGGAGGATGATGATGCAGTCTGGCCGTGCAAAGGCCGATGTCGTTTACAAGAATACCATCCACTGCTGGGGTGTTATTGCCCCCAAGGTCCCAAAACTTTGTTCAGAGCCACTGTCCTCAGAGGCACTGGCGGCGCTCTTGTACTTGTACTGTATGATGAAATCAAGAACTTCATCTTCTAAAGTAATTGCCGTGTGTCAGCATTCTACCCCCTCCTCATCTGTAACATTGATTTAGCACGATTTAGGTGTTACTCTGTAGTTTTTGAGTAAGGAAAAATAAATCAACAATATAATTCCTTATTAGTATTAAATTTAAATATATTTAAAAGAAATAATTTTCTTTTTTATAACCTTCTATGTTTTAGTAAATTTAAAATTAAAGATTTCCTTTTTTTACAGTAAACCTTTTAATTAAGAAATAAAAATTTATCTTACTTACGAACAAAAATATAATTATACACCAAAATTAATTTTTTAGTCTTTCTTTTTTGCCGATGTTCACGGTACCGCATTCAACGTAGGACTCCCTTCCTCTTCTGTTTCCTTTTTGATCCTGCAGGTCCAGCAGGGCAGCGCCGACCGACCTTGTTGATACGTAACAACTTAAATTATGCATTGAAGTCATCGCATACGCCTGCTATAAAATTCATTTATGAATTTATTTATCATTCTATTTATATCTCTGATCTCGTTATAAGGCGACCCTAGAAACACAGCTTCACATTAAAAATGTATTTATGTTTATTGTTATCCTAATATAAGAGTATCCTGCGTTTGTAGAAACGATAAATGATGGAGTGAGTGTGGTGTTCAATACTTTCCAAAAGGATAGTTCCTACTCACGGTAAGTTGTTTGGCAATGATCCGTATTTAGAGCCTCTTAGCTCATCATCAGGGTGAAGGACTTCCCGCGTTTCTTTTTCACCCTCAATAGTTTTCAAATATCAATGGGTTACATTTTAAACCTTAGCTTAATCACAACGAAATCCAATCATTTTGATAATTTCTGAATAAAAATTTTGAAGTACATATCAAGGGAGTTCGTAAGAGTAAAAGCTACTTAAAATGAGGGTGTTCGGCTACTCACGTTGCAAACTTTGCCAGTAGATTCTATATTCAAAGTGGAACCAAAAAGTACTCATTACTGTGGTCTTAATCTCCGCAGTTTCGGAGTTATTCCGCTTTTACTGATTTTTTTAAAATTTCACCATCTTGCTACAAATAAACAATGATAACTCCAAAAGCAACGGGTTTTTGAAAATCCGTTGTTACACCTGAAAACTACGTTAAATTTTCAATAAGTTTTGATCAATACTAAACTTGCGATTCTGTGAAATAACGTTTTCGTAGCTTAAAATTTGAACAATTTTTTTTTAAGTAGAAAAATTCATTATGGCGATTGTAATCTACTATTTCCAAACATAGAAACCAACGAATTTTAGCAAACGTACTCAATCCTTTTTGGTGGTACAATAGCTTACTTAATTACTTTTCTCAAATATGAAAAATTGATGAAGGAAAGGAATAACCATCTTGAAGAATTGGTAAGATGGAACGATGGAAAGAATAATAAAAAATAAAAAACACATACGAAAGTTTTGAATGAATATATTAAATTTATTTTTTAATTTTGATTCCAAATTCTCTCCACCCTCCGCACTCTATTTTCAACGCGCTGCCGTCGCATTACATCCGCAAAACCCCTACATAAGATGTATATCAGCGTGTTCTTCATTACAAAAAGTAGCCATAGTGTTAAAAATATATCACATAGATAACTAAAAACGTTTTGAACCTTAAAACTCTTTTTTTCAGAGAATAATAGAGTAATGATAAATAATTCTTTAATCTAAATAGCAGTCGTATAAATATATAAGCATTTGCATTATTTCGATTTTGAATCCAAATAACAACAGGTTTAATAAATTCATTCCAAATTTGCTTCAACTTGTTTTAACAATTACAAATCTGTCTGTCTGTGCCTGTCACGGTTTTTGTTTCTTTCATCTGTTATTTCTTGTAATTACGGGATATAAATAATTACACTGGATTAATTTTCTTATAATGAACCTTAAATGTATGCCATTTTTACTCCTTTAACCAGTTCTAATGGCGAGATAATAACTTACCACTTAATCAAACATTAAATATTCAGCGGTTATCAGACAATCCTCCCGCTTACGGATTGGAAAAGATGAGATCGCTTCTAATCCATGCCTTGCTCGTTTGACCTAATAAGTCTCCAAGGGTGCTAATCCAATGAGAAAGGCTCATTCTGCGAGCTGGAAGGCATCGGCTTGATATCGACCCCCTGTTCCCTTGATCCATTTAATGCTTCTATGTTAAGCGGTGTTTATTTGCTTGTTTAATCGCCTTACTAAACCCTGTGATATCGCCGGAATAATTCGACGAGGCATTAAAATGCCGTTTTTGTTAAGGAAGGAGATTTACCTTAGCTTTTAACCTCCTTAATGAGCTAGTTAATGTTTAAAAACTAACAGAAACTGCCTTTTTCTATATCGTTGACGAAGGATAATTACTTCAAACCATCTGGCGTCTACCATAACTAACTTTTTCGAAAGCAATAAAGAAATGTTTTTCATAGGATTGTGGCCGCAGTTGAAAGTTTAAATTTAGTTCTTTGTAAAATATGCGTTGTACAGTTCATAATCTCTTCTGTAGTACAATGTGCATTAAATGTGGCTGCAATCTATGCCTGATTTTTTTTTAATAACGGGCATTTAAAAACCATTGAATGGGCATAATTACCAAGTGAATTACACGTTGTAGTGGAGAATTTAATGGAAAAAATTATTTGCCGTTTTTTATTATGACTGCGAATAAATGACTTTAGCCGTACGGTGTAGGTAGTGTGTCTCATATATAGTTAGGAAGAGGGGGATATTCTCAGGATCCTACATTGGGCTCTATACTTGTTGTCTTTTGCCCCCCCCCCCCCTACTATTAAGTGGATGCAGAGTAAAGTTCAGTTTTCGCTTCAGTGCCAAACCGATTTACTTTACGCATAGACCCGTAAGATTAACAAACGTCGTTTTTGTATAGGCTCGTTGTTTGTAGCATTAGCTCTCTGATATTCTATCAGAGGAAAATATGATCTCTTTTAGAGGCAAATTCATGAAATTAAATATTAGCTTAGCCTCTTGGAGGAACAATATACTGCGTTGTCTTTCAGACAAAGGGCGCAATTACAGTTAAATTATTTAAGGTAGATAAAGATATTTATGTATATGGAGAAAAGTGTTGGCTCCAGAATAGAACCCTGAAGTACACCACCAACAACGAATTGAAATATTAATTGAATATTACTATAAAGAATTAAAAACGCAATATCAAAAGATTATGCCGTCATGTTATCATTCATAATCAATGAACTGATAGCTCTGATCACTTCAGTGGATCTGTCTTGTCTTACTGGTTTACGATTTACTCATACGAGTTTGCAATTCACACCATAGTCGGAGGGTAACGTTTGCGTTCATTCGAAATGTAAATAATTTATATGCCTGCGTGAAATGTAAACGATTGAGACGCGTCCGGCTCAGTAATGTGATCTGGGGATAAGTTCGATTTATGTTCATCCACTTCTAGACCGAAAATGACCAGAAAGAATTATTTTTATGTTTACTTGAACAAAAATTTTAATATCACCACACCCAGGGATGATCTCATAAAGATAAATTAATAAAATAATAACCTTCTAAAAATCGGAGATTTTTTATGATTGGAATACCATGATTGGATCAACAATATATTTTATATTTTGTATTACTATGTGCATGGACCATGTAAACTGAGAAATTCCGTCCTTCCAGAACTTCTCATGTTTTTTAAGTGATGAACTTCTCGATGTGTTATCTGCAGTCCTCAAGTGAGGTTAAGTTTTTCCTATTAACAAAGTTTTGGAGAGCCTCGAATAAATGAAAATCTGAAGGAGTTGGGTAGCACATCAATAATTCTTGGCGCGTCCGTAAAGATTTCAAGATGCGAGCTTTATCTTCATGGAAAAAGCAATCGCCTTGCGATTAGCCAATGCCGGTCGTTTTGGTCAACTTCTGACGTTAATTATTCCGCGGATTTGACGCACTTGTTTCTTTCAGGTCAGAAGCGACCGGCAACGAAGCAACGGAGGTTATCGTGTTCCCAGGCAAGCAGACAGTTGAAATGGACCTAACAGTGTGAGTTGGAGACTTGTTCTATGGTCCTTGTTGTTTATGGGAACTCTTGGCATTAGACAGAGATAGTTTTAGTTCACTGAAATATACTGATCATATAAATTTTAAAAATTATTAAGAAAAACACGGCACTCGGGCTTACTCTGGAAACTCAAGGGCATTCCTTACATTACGTTAAATCACTTAAAAATTCTACCTACCCTATATGTACTTTTACGTCACAGTACACAAGCGGATGTTCTGCAAGGGAGCATCCTTCGTCCCGTTCTCTTTTCATTACACGCTGCAAACATTTCTCTCGGGTTGGATGTCAAAAAAACTCTGTCATTCAACCCCTCGAAAAAATTTCAGGCTCAGATCTATTTTTTGGAAAAAATCTAACGAATGAGTTTAAGTTGGAATAGGTCATCTGTCCGAAAGGCAGCGTCCTTGGTTTCATTACCTTTTCATTATAACTGCAATCACTCCTGTCCGTCCCAATATAGTTCTCCTCATAAATATAGACGATACAGCCAATAATTCAGCAATCCAGACTCAGTAGTGTCCCTTGAGAAACGACCATGACCATCACTCCTGTTTGAAAAAATGGTTCAAGAATGGGACATCTGACTTAACCATATTAAAAATCACTCTTCTCGAATCCAGTCTAAATGTTTTGCACACTCAGAACCTAATGTGTCTAATACTATTGCAACCAACTTCTACGTATGGTATCGAACGTTCAACCAACCAAAACCTTCGAAGATTCCAGTCACTCCAGTTTATAATCCTTCCAACCATTGCCCAAACCCCCTACTTCTCCCCGAACCGTATTGGGTACCGAGACTTGCAAATTCCATTATTCCCAAAAGAACTAGAATAAGACTCCAACTCCTTAAAACCATAGACGTTAATACTAACCCACATCCTAATCTTTTCACTGTATCAACATTCTTTAAAGAGCTGGTAATGAAAACGATTAGTTTTTTGAGGAGACTTCTCTAATTTGTATAATAATCTTTTTGAAAGAGAATAGTAATTCTTGTAGCTCTATAACGCTGTAGCATCACAAAAATAATAAAGAAACTGTATATAATATTTGTTAATGCTGAATACCTAATAAGAGATAATAGATTATTTTATACTTCTAATTAAATAATACAGATTCGCGTCAGTCCTGCAAATATTATTTTGTTGTAAAACTCCCCGTTTCTCTAGTTGAACATTTCTATACAACTATGCAGGATAATACCAATTATAAACAATTGTAATATATACCACTACTAAGTACTTAGTAAACATGGCCTTCGGCTGTAATTAAACTCGAGGTTTCAAACTGTATTTACATCAACTACATAATAACGGACAAAGTGATACAAGCGTTTTCAATTCGACTCATTAATATTTTACTATTACAGTTATTAGATATTTAAGTCAAAATTAAATACTAAAGTATGTAGGAATTTTTTTTAATTCCTGGACACTGGCGTCAGACAGTAATTTATTAAAAGGAAGGCAAAAAGAAGTAATTATTTTCAACCAGAAGGGCGTAACGTCCAACTACACGTTTTGTATCAAGGAACGGGTCAAACTGCTATACGTTTAAAAAAATCCGTGGGCTAACCAAGATTCGAACCGAAGGAAAAAATGGGGTTTGCTTTGTTCAATAGTGGAAATTTTGATTTGGAAGGTACCTAATTGTCCCTTATAACAATGGCTAAATCTACTCCGCCCGAAAACGCCATTTAAAGCACCAAATTTTAATAAGATTGATGTCTGAAGATGAAAAGTAAATTTTTTTTATAACAACGTTGGGAGAGGATAACCTTTGGGAAAACGCAGTGACCCACTGTTAACATTACAAAAGCAGTATTACACTAACGGAAAGTAAAATTTTGTCTATGATTTCTGCCCAACAAAACCATCATATCTAGTGTAGATACACGACGCCATATTGTGAAAACAAAACAAAGCGGAAGCATCGCCACTTTCCGGGTATGCTTCTCGCATTCTATGCCGATTTATTATTTATTTAAATTTACCAAAACGTATTACTAAAATTGTGGGTATCGTGATGCTATTAAAGATTCAACCTTCTTGACCGCCAATGTTACTATAGAGCTTACCTCTGATCATCCACATAAGAATCGCTCATGGTTTAATCACCTCCCTTGGCTTAACTTCACTCCGACAATTGTGATAGCACCTTCTCGATATTATAATCATTAAATTAATTATGATCTGAGCCTGAAATTTTTTCGAGGGGTTTAATGACCGAGTTTTTTTGACATCCAACCCGAGAGAAATGTTTGCAGCGTGTAATGAAAAGAGAACGGGACGAAGGATGCTCCCTTGCAGAACATCCGCTTGTGTACTGTGACGTAAAAGTACATATAGGGTAGGTAGAATTTTTAAGTGATTTAACGTAATGTAAGGAATGCCCTTGAGTTTCCAGAGTAAGCCCGAGTGCCGTGTTTTTCTTAATAATTTTTAAAATTTATATGATCAGTATATTTCAGCGAACTAAAACTATCTCTGTCTAATGCCAAGAGTTCCCATAAACCTTCTTCGTTCTTGAAGAACACAAATTTTTTCAAGATGTGTAAATGCAAAATTCTATTTTATAGTTTAATATACGCAGAAATAATTTTTTAAATTTTGTTAGTTAAAAATTTATACAACCGTGAATTTTTATCTTAAAACTTATTGTGTTTTTTAGAATGATAATTTTTTTTTTATTCTGGGATTTTTAATTTTTTTAAGACACGGGTCGGCTGGAGGTGAACTATCCAAGATCAGGACCTATTGCCACATGAACTAGGCAAACCTAACATTCAATGCTATTCAGAAGATTCTAATTCACAGTGTACTCTATAACAGCGATTCAATAATTAATTAAATTACAGATAATTATTATGCAATTATAAATAATAATTTAAACGATCAATTATCCAAGTGAACCTGTTTGCGTCACGTGATGACGTAGATATGTTTAAATTATATTAGACCTGGCCCATTTCACCCAGACAGCCATGACTATTGTCCAAATGTAATTATGGGCACACAATGTGTTGTTATGAAGTGTAGGAACCGTGGAGAGAATGAAACAAGAGCAACGTGGATGGGATAATAATGTAGAAGAAATGTTCTTTCACAAAAAACACAACAGGCAGGTCATTAATTCTATCCATCATTTTTATTCATACGGTTCAACCATATATTTAAAAAAATTCGAGTAGGTTTTCAAGTTTTTTAATAAGATAACCTATTTTGGAATGTTAAATTTAAACAATGGACGAAGTAATTATGAATTAGCATTGTCATTGTTGTAAATCCAAAATCGATATTTGAAGTTATTGTAATACTGTTCATTCATTATTTTTCAACAATTGTATTTAATATTACGTCCTTTATTATTTATTGGATTCTTTCTGACGGTTTTAAACCCCATTAACTTCTAAACCGTGCTAAAATACGCCCAGAGCCGGATCGATTTTTGCCAGATGTTTGATTCCATGGGGTTATTTTATAGACGGGCCAGTATAATTTATTTTGACCTTGTCCCACAAATATATTTTTTTAAACTGTCAAGCCGATAATGAAGTAGGCCCGAACGATAATTCTTACCCTGAATCTCGATTATTCTTTCATAATTGAGAAGCAATAAAAAAAAAGACCGGAAATAAATTGCTTTTTTTAGCCAATAATTAATTACATTTAAACACTATAATAACATTTAAAGGGTTGATCGACATATAATGAAAGTACTGTATCATGGTCTTGGGTGAATCATTTATTAAAATAAATGAAAACATTCTGCCTTCAATAATCCAAGGCGCAGATATACAGTTCGGTCAAACACCCAGCACACGAGGGTTTCGTTACAAGCTTAATACAGTTTGTGAAAATAGCTTTCTCATGTCATTTATTTATCTGCATGAGCTTTTAAAATTAACTTATTGTTTATTTTGATATATTGATCATTTTAACTTTTTAATTAATAAAAATTATAAAACTTGCAACTTGGTAGAACTTGCGTTGAAAAAGAGAACTGTGAAAAAATTTCATAATATATTTTAAAAACCTCAGAAAAACAGTTGGAAAATTTTTCCGTGTGTTTTTTTTTATCATTCATTAGTTTAAAATAATGGATACGCCAAATTCTTTTACAAAATTCCACGAAGCGAGTCGAAACGTGACGTCTAAAAGAAAATAACAAAGCAAAAATAAAACCGACGAGGTCAGATGAAGAAATTCGATAAATAATTTCTTGGAACGGTCGACTCGGGCGAACAAAGAGGGATATTTATCTCTGACACAAAGGAGCTTCTCCTGAGGATGTTATTGCATATTAAAGTAAAGAAAGGAAGAATATCGCCGCACTCTAACACAGCAATAATTCAACCACAATAAACTACAAGTGTGACGGTTGTATCGCTAAAATCAAGCAAGCTGTCTTTCAACAAAGTCATACAAAACAGCCGTAAAATTACAAAAACTCAATATCCTGTAAACTTATTATTAATCAATTTTCTTCAACGATAAAAACACAGTATTGACTTTGCTATCAATTTTGAATTTTCATTTTAGTCATAAATAATTTGCCAAAGGTAGCCCAAAGGAACGAGAAGTCGATATTCTATAAATTTTTTTAGTGAAGCGGACTATACCAAAATAATTGGGCCTTACATCTTTGGGTTGGTCTGGCACTGAAGATAGTGTGATTATTGTACATTCAAGTTTTTTCAAAAGTCGTGAAGGGTGGGCACCGTGCTTACTAATAAGATTAAATATTTGAAAGCATTGGCATATCCGACTATTCTTTAATCCAATTTCTAATCTTTTCTGGTTTTAAATATAATTTTTGACATTTTTTTTTACAAATGTCTAACAGTAATATCGCTTTCACTTATTTCCTCCTTCCTTGAGTTGGGCCAGTTGTGTCTGGGGCATGTTATTAACTGAGCAAGCTTTTGGTTAACTTTGTAACCTAAGATTGCTGTTAATGTAAGGGCATCCTCTGCCTACAATTTCATTAATCACACAGTCCTCATTGACAGGATTTTCCGAATTTTGGTCTGATGTCCTCAGAGGGACGTACTTGCCCATATGCTGATAAATTATACATAGCTGTCATCCTATCTATTGTAAATCCACGACCTTTTGCAGACGATATAGTGATCTTCACAAGTAACTCTGACACGTCGTTTTCACTTGAAACTTTCCACACCTCCTAGAATTTTAGTGTGATAAGAAAATTAAAAAAATAACAGAAAAAGATATCCGTGTTACCTTCAGTCTCAAGAAAATGATCCCTTCTCAAGTTTACTTCAATAAAATATCCCTTTCAACGGCGGACAAGGTGAAGGTATGGACGTAGAGGCGAAAAGTATGCAGTTTCTCAACCAAACATTCATAGGTTGATGGACCTGGCTGTAATAGGTCAAAGATAGATGATTTGGAAAGTTTTAAGTTCTTTTAATTCTAGTATTTCAAAAATATCTTGGCCTTTTGTTTCCATATTTTCATCAAATGTTGAGAAATTAATCATCCCCACCGCAGATTAGCTTTCCCAATCAATTTCGACTCCGGAACCTTCACATTTTTTGAGGAATGACAAAATGTTTTTTCGCTAGTCCAGATCGCGTGATATACAGTCAGAAAGTCAATAAAAACAACTTGGCCTTAGGAAAGTAACAAATATTTATGGTAAAATATACTTTCCGGTTCCTTTTGGACGGATCGTGACTGACCGGCTTTAGAATTTAATTTTGTTGGTTTCGTTTCTAATAAATTACTAAGCACAAACTAATATGCTATGATCTATATTCCCATGATGGTACGTAAAGAATTATCATAGATATTTTCTTACCAATCGATTAAAAAACTAGCTGGGAAATCACGGGATTTTAAGTGGATAATGGACGGGAGAAGCAAAATTTGTTACGGGATCATAGGGAAAAAACTACATGACCAGGTCAAAGGATTAAAAAATTCCATTCCAGGGATTTGCCTACTTACCTAAGGGGGAAGCGTTGTAATGGATTGTACGGTGTCTAGGTTTTTTTCTGGGCCTTGTTTTATAAAAAGAAAGAAATCCAATGTCAAGTTCACATCAACGAAATGTCCCTACATCCCATGCGATTATCATTTTTTCCCATCAACAAACTATCAATTGTTAAATTTCCGAAAAGAATTTAACATTTAAAGAAACAATTTAAAAAAAAAATTATCATAGGATCGGTGTCTTAATATAACATAATTTAATTTTACCAAGTTCATGGAAGGTCTACCCGGCTTTTGTTGACAGAAATATTCTCGTAAAACAACATGGCGTAAGAGGCACATCTTTCCGCTAAGTCTATTGTTTATTTTAAGTTTAAACACATATTTACCTCATCAAATTCGGAGTTTGTTGAACAATTTGATTGTAAAAAAATATTCTACAAAATAATTTCATCTATATTAATATATTTTTTGATAAGCTTGCCCTGCTAGGTAATTAAGAAAATACTGCACTTCTTCATTTTTAGTTACTAATAATTTAAAACGTGATGACGTTGATGTTTTGTAAAATGTAGTGAACAAAATTTTAACTGGTGACTTGGAGTTCTTACTTATATGATGTTAAATTACGCTAAAAACGTAAATACAACAGTATTTTGCTGGGAGATAGGAATGTCCAAATAATCTTCCTTGTAGGACCACACCTTGGATGAGTTATGTAAGGGATATGGCGGTGGTGTCTAATTCCGGAGTAAAGATGAGATATTTTCGACGACAGAAGTATGTAGTAGGTGCTGGATTTTATACCCCAGAATGACAAGCAACACCCTCGAGGAACACTACTTCTACTCAAGGGAGGATGAGTGACGTACACGACATGTTGGCATTCATAGAAGGTGAAGTGTATGAGCCAAAATCCATAGTAGAGTACGAGATAGTTTATTTCTCAATTAGAAAGGGCATCTTTTTGTAGGATAAGAAGGCTACCTTTGGGACGCTTCTTCGATGGTTAGATAGATGTCAGTATTAGATGGTAGTTGCTGATCTAGCTCTTGGATGTCTACTTTCGTTATTGATGAATCGTAGAGTGTAGAGTAGAAGACATGCTGGTGACTCGGAAAAGTTTCTTGACTTCAACTATGTGATAAAGACAGTGTAAATTAACTTACCATCTTGGATAGGATCGGAATAGAGGATAACACGGTGCTCTGTCTATCTCTGAAGTGACCGTTAGACTTTAGTATTCGGGAGGGTTGCCCTTTATCCCCCCCCCCAGGGGGCTCTGGTTTCAGGCCGAATTAAAAAAGTGAACAATGTCAAGGAAACTGACTACCACTGTTTATGATGAAAGTAGAATGAAATGACGCAATAATCCAAACTGGTGACGCAGAAGATTAAATGTTGAGGTATAGGTGTTTTAAGTAATCTTGTACTCATTTAAAGAAGGAAGCTGACTGGGCAGAAGAAAGAAGTAAAATGGTAAGGTTGGGTGGTTTATGGAGAAAAATGGTACTGGAAATTGTCAGAAAACAAGGGAATACGTTGTTCGCAGAAAAGTAGAAACTCCCTTCATGGCTCGATCTTAGTAGATCGAAAGCTTGATAAACATCCATTGTTTTGTTTCTAACGTTCACATACTATAATCATTATCCAGTACTTTGTTATTTTATGTTGGAAGCATAGGACTATTAAATAACTCTTCCTGAGTTAACGCAGTAGTTTAACCGAACTGTAAACGAATCTAACGTGAAAATACTAAAGGAGGTGAATCCAAAGCCATTGTCATCGGTCGTTTCCGTTAAATTGTAGTCCACGCATCCTCACAGTCTAGCAAACAAATGTGATCAGAATTATCGAACTCAGACATGACGAAGAAATCTCGCAAAATATGAACTATTATAGTTTTGGAAGTATACAATTTTTACCTATTTGTTTTTCTGACCTTTTTTGTTAATAAAAATATTACAAAATGCCTTCCAATATTCTGAGTACAATGACTAACATTGAAATAACCAATATTAGTTGTAAATTTATTCTATTTAAATTATTCTTCCATTATTAATCATTTATGTGAAACTGTTACTGTAACGTTTACTTTTAAAATATATGAGTAGTGGAAACCTGCCTGCGTGTTCGGAGATTCTTAACATTTGAAAAGGTTTCTGTAATAATTTACGAAACGATAAAAGAATTCCATCGGGGTGAGGGCTCGTGTTTGCCATTTTACTACTCCACTCCGTACCCCAGTTACAATTTGTTCCGATCTAAGAGGGAGTAAAAGTATTTCCCGAACTGAAACAATGCACTGTTCTCTTAAAACGGACTCATTCCGTTTGACTTTTAAAGGTCGGCGCCTTTCCTTTGCACTACCTGCTGGAATTCCTAAATGCTGGCGCTAAAGAATGGAATTAATTTTGATACTTGTAATCACCGTTTCTGTTCATCTGTATTAATAATATTTAAATTTCAGAACGTACAACTAATGAATTATTTTGTTTTCAGGTACTTAAATGGAATTTTTCAACGCCGTTGGTACGTCAGTAGGAGGTAGAGTAATGTAAACTATAACCATGTCTGTCTAAGACAATTCTACTTATTCTATTATATAAATTCTTTTCTAATTCAATATACTATAATATAAATTCTACTTATATATTTTTTTTGAGTGTTAATGTTTCAATAAATGTTTTAAATAAACCCTTTAACCTTTGAATTTAAAATTGTTCACCCCTTCTATCTTGACAAAAGGAAATAAATCAGAAACAAAAATGTGAAAATCAGATCAGTTTCCTTATCATTCCATTTCTTTTCAATTTTGTTGATTTAACTTTCGTGATTACGTTTTTGGTTCTTGCCCAGACCCAACATCTCAGAGAAGCTCGTGTAACAACATTTCGATTTTCACTTCAAATGGAATTTCAACGTGTTTAATCTAAAATTTTCTTTTTCAATTATTTATCAGCTTCATTTATCGCAAGTAAGCACGATAAAACAAACGAGTTCAATGGGATAAAAAAACGTATTGTTAATTTTATGTTTTCAAACGAACTTGCTAATATTTTCTTCAAAAAACTAAGAGTAAGTAAAAAGAAATGCTGTTATAACAATATTTATAAAATATAGTAGGTGTGTATTCTAAGAATTAATAATTACCTCTTCCTTTCGGAGAACCGACTGGTTCCTGTTCTTTTGTCACTGTCTGTAAACTGCTACTAATTTCTTTGAACCGACTTGAATTCGCTTCAGTTCTAAATAATATTTCTTTGTTCCGCACAAGTAGAAGTTGAATAGGAGCAAAATCGTTCCTTAGGCTTAAATTTCATTAGCTTTATAACAAGTAAGTACTTACGATTTTATTTCGAACATGGACCAAACTTACAATATAAGTGGAGGCTGCGGACGTGAAATATTTTCAATAAACCATTTTTTGGTGATCAGTAAAAATTTAAGAACGAGCTTTCTACCAAGGAAGGGCGAAATGTTTTTTAAAACATGTTTTATGACTTTTTTTTTAATACATGTTTTTCTAAGCTTTTGTTATATTAGTCAATTTTCATTTTTACTTAACAAAATGAGACCCCTCTACAACGGACAGTTAAGAGAACCAAAGAATCGTCCGTTGTGGAGGAGTGTGTATTGTGGAGGAGGAGGTAAGAAAACAGTAGATTTTATGAACACAATTTACTGCCATAAAATGTATAAGTATGTATATTTATTGTGTATTTAAAAACAAATTTATTAAATGTCTTTGAAACATCAAAGCGGAAATATAAAATAAATTAAAAAAAGTATGTATACTTTAAAATTTCGAAATATGTATGCAAAAACTTATGTTTTAAAATTTTTTGTAATTTTCGTTTGATTTGCTTTCGAACTTTCTTTCTTCACGATAATTTTTTAGTAATTATTTATTAGCTGTAGTTATTGTATTATAACTCCTTGAATCTACCTTAAAAAAAAATCGTATATCATTGAGACCGGACCGGACAAATTGTTTGTTACCAGGGGTGGCCATTAGGAGGGGTTTCTCTGTTCTGAAAAATAAAATAAAACGATCGTCTTAAACAAAATTTTGTGCAGAGTTAGCCAGTCGCTAATCTTTTCTCCAGTCTCAGCTGTTCGACCCAAAAGTAATAAATCCTTTGGAATGTATCTAATTTCTACGTTAAAACGACCGTTAGAACGCTGTATGTCTATTTTGAGTTTATATCAAGAACACATGTTTGTTTACACGACTCTTTACTTTACTTGTCAAACGCAAGGGTGAAATCTACAAGAAATCGTTTTATTTTTTTATTTTCAATTTTGATTTTTTATGGAGGGAAAGTTTGTACCATTCCATATAGAGCTGTACAGAGATGGTCTTTACCTTTGTGAAGGTAATCGATTAGTACACTTGTATCCAAGCATCAAAAGTTTTTATTTTAAATCCACAAAAAAGCTGATAAATTTAGAACAACTGCATAAATCTATACCGGAAACATTACAGCGCTTGTAAAGTAATGGCAGAAACTTCGCATCAAGGCGAAATCAAAACGTTAGATGTATGTTGTTAAATTCACCCTTATTTTTCTCACATTTATTGAGTCAAAAGATAAACTTTGTTTGTTTTTGGTTACGTGGATTCGTAATAACAGAAGTTGTGTCAACACCTAACCCGTTAGGCCACCGACGTTAATTTTATTGGAGTTAAGTTTATTGGAATGAATGTGATGTATTAGCGTGATAGGAAGGGTAGCTTAACCCCGTCCCGAAGAATAGCGAGTGAGTGTGACGTCTGGGTATTAAATGTAAGCTAGTAGCGAAAACAGAGTGAGTTTGATCGCACCCCGGGGAATATCGATCTGTTGATTAATATTACTTGATGTTAAATATCACATTTAGAGGGTTGCAATTATTTAAGATTTAAATGTAATTCAGTGAAATTCTGAATTTTTAAATGGAATTCGTCAACGAAAAAAGTTGAGCTGGTCTAATCCAGCCAAAAAGGTTATATTTTTGTTATGAAAAGGGTTTTAAAAGATGCTTAAATAAACCGGAATTGTTTGTGTTATCAAAAAAATTTTTTTGTCTCATTACTGGAAGCTACTTTTAATTTTTCTTAATTCTTTGTGTTTGTGCTTTGTGCTAGTTGTCATTTAAAACAATGTTCTATGTTATTTTCTTATCCCACATAATAAAATGGCTCGACGGATATGCATTTTATTTGAAATACCGTAAAATATGAAGATAAATTCCCTCATTTCCTCAATTTTTGCCTGAAGAAGTATCAATAAAAAGTGCCACTTTACCAGATAATGTCCACGTTTAGGTAGATAAAAACTCCATCCAATATTCTAAAAATTTCAATCATAAAAAACTGACGGGAATAAAACAATGCTTTTAACTCTAAACAAGAAGGAAAAAGTACATTTTCCTTACTTTTTAGCCTTTAAAAACCCGCCAATGAAGAATAATCGTATTAATAACTAATAATATTCAGGCATTTGGTTGAAAAACAACTCATTACCTAACAATTTCATCGTTGTTCATCTGTCTCAAACTAAATATAATCGTTACCATGCCTTTTCTCATTTTTTATTTTTTAATTTTTATTTATTTAAACAAAGCCAGTATTTTATAATCGAAAAAGGAGCATTTAACACAGTTAGGCTTTTATAACTTTTCCAAACAATTCCATGTTCTGTAATCTATAGAATTTTAACACATTTTCCACACAGGCTTTTCGATAGCGAATATCATCCAGAAGAAGAATTTTACTTTACTGGCCCCAAAAACATCTTTTTTGAATTTGAAATACATGCACAGAAAACACAATTTCATTAGTTATCTAATCCATATGTATTGATTGGTCTTAGTTAACCAAGGTATATTTAAATTGATTAATAATTTTTATGAATGTTCCAGTCCTGCTGTGTCACTATATTTTCATCTTAAGTACACTTTATATAAAAACTATAAACCACTTTAAATTGATTATTTGGCTAAATCTTTCTCGGCTCCTTTCATTTGCAAAAACTTAAGAATATGTATCTAATATTTTTCAATTTAGTTCATATCAAAAAAAGCATATAGCTACAAGGAGAGTGAGTTTTTGCTCCGTAGTAAGGAAATTGAATAGTTTTGTGTCTAACTGCTTACTTTTGTCCTTTTGAAACATAAAATGCGTTATAAGATAATAATAATTCAACATAAATGTTTGTAACATTAAAAAGCTTGAAAATAATAATAACAAATTTTTACTAGTGTTTTATGATCTTAATTAAATCATAAAGTTTTCCGTTCAAGAAGAATTCCGCCATAATTTCCAATAATGACAGTAATACTTTTAAAAATCTCGTTTATAAAATCATAACAAAGTAATAATTAAAAAAGATAGCTAATTAAAAATAATTGTAATAAAAATTTGGTAATCTAATCCCTACGTAAATGTTTTTAAATTGTCCTCTTCGTTGTTCCAGTGCCAGATTAGTGGGGAAATGTTTCATTCAAAACACTTGTTAACCTTAATTGCTGGTATTGTTGGCTCGTGTTGTCATTGTTGATGTTGATACTTCATCAGTAGGATTTTTTTTTAAATTCAGAGACAAAATTAGGATCTAGGTTTGGGCGAATACTTAAAAAGAAACAAAAAATCAAAAGAGAAAAAGCTGGATTTTTTCCCCTCGTTCCGGTGCCAATCAAGCAACGGTGGACAATTTGTAGTCATGAAGAACCACAGTTATTTTGGATTTATCCATACAAAAACATTTTCCTTTTCAGCCCGAGGTAGAAACGTAATTCAGACAATTTACTTTTGGCCTTCGTTTTAAAAATTTCGCATTCGTTGTCTGATTATTAAGTATGTTTTTGCGTGATTAGTGTATTGTTTAAAATATATTAAGACGATCTGCGTGATTAAAAAGCACAAGTCATCAACCGCGGGGAGTGTAGAACCGTTGAAAAGTGTATTAGGCCGAGAGCACGAATACGGTTCAGTTAGTTTGAAGGAATGGAACAGCGAGATATTAAAGTTTCTCAACCATAAACTCTCTTCGAGGGGAGGGGGTGTAAAACCCATTAAAAGGCAGCCCGTGCCGAAAACGAGTCGATCAAAGGGATGAATGTTCAACTTTAAACAGAATAGCATAAACAGTTAATAAGCTGAGTTTGGTACCGCGATAGGTGACGGGCCTAATGCTCTTTGGAAACTTGAAAGCTGTATACATTTTCTTTAAAATCACGCTGGGGGCAACTTGTTAAAACAAAACAGTAGGACGTTTGATATTTTTAATTCTACTTTATTTTAATCTTCTTGCAAATCACATTAGAAAAAAGTTTAAAATTTAGCAGTTTTTACATATTAATTTCGACAAAGATAAATTCTTCTCTTAGGGCTCTCTTAGGACGATGAACCTGTACCTTCTTTGTTGAGATGGTTTTCATAACCTTATATACCCTTTTCGCCTATGTCAGACATGCTTCTTGCTATCTTTTGTAGTGAATCAGAATTATAAACAAGGTGTGGCAAGACGCCATTGTCAGACCCAGCAAATTCAACATCATCTTAACTTAATAACACGTCTATCAGACGCTTTTCTGTTTGTCACCGTTTTCAGCAATCAAAGCGAATTCATACAAGTAATAAATTTGGGCCTGACTTATATACTTCAACTTCCAGTTGTGAATGACTAGTACATTACACTACTGAAGACGACAAGTCTAACTGACACAATAATCATCACCAATTAAAACCAATTCTATATTTATGTTTTTTATAAATAAATATAAGCGTTTATTTCCAGTAGGTTTATTAAATCTAGTAAAATCTTGGCCTTGTATATTGCCTGTACTTTTTATATATTTGACCCTTTCGACAAGTGACATAACAAGGTAAATAGTTTTCATGAAAAATACGCTAAAAACGTGCCGACGAGTCTTTTACGCCGAAAATATTTAAGTTTAAAATCCGAACAAGGTGAAAATTGTAGCCTTGTTTGATAGTTATAACACAAATTATTTGTGTCATCATTTAAACAGATATATAAACTTTCTCATTCACCGGGAAGAGCGGTCGGTAATAATTTAATAAAGCAACGCAATTCCGAAGTCTCCTCAAAACGATCTTGTAAAGAAATGAATTTTTAAAGTTTCTCAAACTGTGCACTTAATCCGCTGTAAACGGTTTAAGGGGGGAAAACCGTGCCGAAAACAAGTCGATCAAAGCCTTGTTTAATATTAAATTGGATAGCTCAGACGTAAATAGTTTATGAATTCTCGCCGAGATGAGGCATTCCAACTGTTCAGAAACCGCGGATAAGTAACCAGTTTACCATAGTTTAACACAAAATAGAGCCAAATCATGAAATGGTTATGCATGAAAAGTTTAACTTTATATACCTTAGATACACAATCATAATAAAAATTGATACGCGTTGGTTTTTAAAACTTATTTTGCATTCCTGTGAGACGCGAAATTGATAAAACAGAAACACCACATATTTTAGCAAGGTTTCTTGTTTTATTTTCAGGGTATTACTGCGTGTGCTCTTGTATTGTTACCGTACATTTATTGATTCTGCAATAAAAAATATAGAATTTTTTGCATAGTATAAAACGAAAATTTATATAGGGTGATTTGGTGTGAAATATTAATAGAATTAAGTGATAGTAGACTGCAAATGGAGTGGGGAGCAAAATAAATATATTATCTCACTACTTCAAGAAAATAGAATATTTTTGGAAAAACCTACTTTTCCACAATCTTTTTTTGTCTTTCCTGTGCACTTTTTGTCAAGGATTTTCAGCGATTTGAAATTTAATATGATATCGTTTAAAAATGAGTAATCTACTGCACCTTTTCAGTACAAATGATAGCCAGTTTGCAACCATAAACCTAGAAAATTTAAAAATCGGAAGAATTTCAAAAATTTAATACGCTATTTTAACACGTCCTAGATGTTGATAAATTTCCTCTAAAACTACTTCATACTTGAAAATGTATGTATTGTGGATTTAGAGTTTTAGGCTTATATCCCCACATGTACGTACATGCAGACAAACATGTGCAGAGTTGAGCCTGTCGTTTCTTGCAGGGCACCGCCAATCCCAGCTTTTTAAACTGACAATGGATTGTCCGTAGGTTGGCAGTCCAGGGACCTTCTTCTTACCAGCCCAGTGGTTGCCGTCAAAGGGACGCTGTCAACTAACTGCTAGGTGAACTCAGTATCCAACGCATGCAGTTCCAAACCGATTCAAACTCACGTTCGTCCTCAAATACATTCTCCTCATTTACACACATCCACTCAGTTAGGTTATTGGGCCGTTCGATATTCTTACATCACCTTTACATATATTCTTTAAATTCACTAATTTCGTGGTCCGCTCGATCAAGTGACATATTACAAAACACATATTTACACATATTGTATAACTAACATTATCGGTAGGATGGGTGTTGTCTTTTTCAAATATTATGGTAGAGCAAACCCATCATAAGTATCATGAGAAAGTCAAGTTTGAAAGCAGAGGGTTCGTTATTAGTGGAAATGAATATTACTTATTAAAATTAACATATAGATTGACTTGAATGAAAACATCAAAAGCACATGAAAATAATGGATTGTCGATTCTTCAAACTCATAGTTTTAATAAAAGAATTTTTTTTATTGTATAATTTAATAAAATTTAAGGCAATTCTTTGTTTTAATCTTTAAAAAAATTTAAAATTTCGTTTTTGTCATAGGAATTATCGATATATGTATATGTATATGTGTGTGTGTGTGTGTATGTGTAATTTCTTTGGGAGAATTGCAAGTTGCATTGCATTTTTAAAGTTTGCATTTCTACTGTGATATTCTTGAGCGTATATGATATGAAAACATCATATTTTACAGGGTATTCTGCTACTCGTGTTACAAACATTGCCAGTAGATTCTACCTTCAAAATGGAACCAAAATGTCCTAATTAGCTATGGGCTGAGTCTCAACAGTTTCGGAGTTATTTCACTGTTTCTGTTTTTTTTTTTGTTTATTTTAAGATTTCGCAACCTTGCTCCAAATAAACAATGGTAACTCTGAAACTAAAAGGGTTTGGACTAACTTGTTGATACCATTGAAAACCTCGTTGTATTATCACTAAGATGAGGGCGATACTAAACTTGTAAACGTTTGTGAAATAAGCGTTTTAGTAACGAGAACTTTGACAAAAAAGTTTTTTTTTTCAAAGTTAAAAACATTCTATGTTGATTCTGAACTACTATTTCCAAACTAGAAAACAGCAAATTTGAGAAAAACGTACTCTGTTTAATATACTTTTTAGAGGAGCAATCGTTTTTAATTTTTTTTTTTTTTCAAAAAGGAACAAATTGATGGAGGAAAGGAAAAAAATGTGGTTGTAGGTTTGGTAAGATTAATAGTGATAAAACTAATTGAATTTTGAAATTTAAAATGAATTTATTAAACTTTTTAAATTTTGATGCGAAATGCTCTCTTCATGTATTTCTTTATAATTAAAAAACAAATTACACCACGAAAAAGGATATTAAATGGAGTACGGTTTATGAAATTTGCTGGTTTATAGGTTCAGAAAAGGTCGTTTACAATCACCATGGTAAGTTTTCCAACTTAAAAAAAATTAATTCTCGATACTAAAACTCTTATTACACGAATGTTTACAAGTTTGGAATTGATCACACCTTATTGGAAATTTAACATAGTATCCAGTGGTATCAACGGATTTGTGTAAAACCTTACCGTTTTGGAATCATTGTTTATTTGAAGCAAGGTCGTGAAAAAGCAAAATAAATAATAAAAAATCAAAAAAAGCGGAATAATTCCGAAACTGCTGAGATTTGGACTGTAGTTAATTCGAACTTTTTGTTCCATTTCGAATGTAGAATTGACGGGAAAAGTTTGTAATACGATTAGCCGTACGCATTTTAGAAACTGTATGGGGAATTTTAATTGTAATGTAAGTAAATAAAATACTTCAAGTAGGAATATAAAAAAATCAAGTATTTTCTTAAAAACCATTCGGAAAACAGTGAACTCATAAGAATAAGGCTTGATTTTTTAATTGTGCCTGAATTTGTCTTAAAAACAAAGCAAACAATTTGCAATTTAAATTCTATACGGAGCAATGTAGGCGGAAAAGACAAATATCAAAGATATACCTGGAACGAATTTCGCCGTTCTGTAAGTGTCTTTAAAGTCAATATAGTGTCAAGTGATTCACATTGTCTTCAGTCCATCTTTCCTTTGACTTTCCACGTCGACTTCCATTCATTCCATCAAAGATTAAAGTTTAAACGATGCAGGAGTTGCAAACTTCCTGGGATCCCGGTGAAAATCCATTGTTCGACGCTTTAAAGTAGAGAGCGTTTTGCCTTTTCACTCTGACTGTTAAAAGCGTTTAATGGCGTATTGAATACCCTGTAGAATACGGTTCGTTGTATTTTCAAAACGTAGATTGTTTTTAAAAAGGTGAACCCGTTTATTTACTGCAAATGTAGGAAAGAAGGTTTCAGAGCTATGAGTCAATTTTGCCTTCGAAGGTAAAATTTTTTCTCATACTTTTCCTCGACAGTCAAATTTATCAAGTTAAATTTTATGCTAAAGTATGAAAAAAATATTTCATTTTGTAATAATTATGTATATATATGGAGAGAGAGAGAGAGAGAGAGAGAGAGAGTGAGAGAGAAAGAGGG
>CM077108.1:746672-766930 GCA_039619505.1 Cimex hemipterus
AGAGAGAGTGAGAGAGAAAGAGGGGGGGAGAGAGAGAAAGAGAGAGAGAGAGGGGAGAGAGAGAGAGAGAGAGAGAGAGAAAGAGGGGGAGAGAGAGAGAGAGAAAGAGAAAGAGATGCGCTCTGGTGTGACGTAGGTTTTAAAAAAACGTTTTCTTTATCGTGCCAACGTTTCGATCTTTATTGAGATCATCTTCAGAGCGGGGGATTTACAAACATTGTTTACCTTTAGCAAATTCATTTTGAATGTGGAAAAAAGTTAATTTATATAATGCAAAAATAATATTTTTTATAAGCAATCAAAGTAAATCTACTCAGTCAAAGAGTTTGTTTTCTACGTAATTGTGTCATCCTTGCTTGTTCCGCATTCCGCACATCAAACATTTGGAAATAGTCTAATTTTTGAACTATTTAGCTTTCCCTTTCCTATTTATCCTTGTCCATGTAATTCTGAAAGGATAATCTAGGCGAACCATTACCAATATTTTTTCCCATCATCGGTTCTTTTCACCTCAAAGAAGCCGACGCCTTATACAAAAATGTCTTTCTATAATAACGACTTCTTACTTACTATAACTACTTCCTTTCCCACCCCTACAAAATCCAACGGACATAAACATAAAACAGCAATATCTCACTGGCACTCTCAACGCGACACGCAAGAATGATACAATTTGACAGAAAACAAATATTTTTGGTGAGTAGATATACTTTGATTAATATTTAAAAAAATATTATTTTTGCTTTGTATAAATTAATGTTTCTCCATATACTACATGTTTTTGTTAAATTTAAACAATGTACGTAAATCCCAGTGCCTGAAGATGATCGCAATAAAGATCGAAACATTGGCAAGATAAAGAAAATATTTTTCTGAAGCCTACATCACTTCAGGCCGCATCTCACGATTTCTGAATAATCATCAACAAACGGTAACTAATCATTACACATATATAGAGATCATACATTTCAATTCGACACCCACTTTTGCCAAAAGGGAAGGGTTATATTTGGAATGTTGGATCCTGGAGTATCTGTTTTATATTTTATTGATGTTGAGCTCAATCATGTCGTCTCTCTTCGTCTTCTTCTAGCCTCTATCTTGACGTTATCCGGTTCAAAGGATTTAAACATTCCTAACGACAAGACTTATCAAGACTGATTAATTAGAAGGATTGTGTTGTGGCGGGAATTATTTTTAGGACACAGTTTCTGACTATTTCTATTTTAAGAATTGTCTATTTCAGGATTGCTTTATAAAAACAACTCACGATTACAAAAGATCGTTATTTATTTAAAAACAAATAGTTTCGCAATGTCATAAAATATATTTCGATTGCTTTGCCGTTTCATGGCAGAGTAAGCAGTTTTTTCTGTCTCGGTGCTTCCCATTTTTTTAGTTGGTAAATAAATCGGTAGTATTTGGCTTATTATATATTTTATTACAAAGATAAATATTTTTGGTTTGGATTCTGTAAAATAATTGTCTTGATGTGAGAAAATTTATGACAGTTCCCACTTTCAACCTGCGATCCAAGTGGAAGAACTTTAGGATATGAAGGGTGTGACTAGGATATTTTCTAACTAGAACACCAAAGTGGGGTGCCACAATTCGTTAATACTTAAACACGTAACAGCAGGACAAAACCAGCTTTTTCTTTGGAGAAAAACGGTGGCTAACTGCTTAAACATTTTCTCACTAAAAATTCGAACAAATATATTTACATCGTTGAGGTTACGAATTTTGTTCTAAGTGGAAGTGGTTTAAGGCAGAAACGTATTTATTTCTGGGAATTTTTAGCGCCCCTCGATTTTGTAGAAAAGAATTTAACATTTTGTCTGGACTTTTTTCACCGAAATAAAACTTGCTATTTCAAAGTGAGAAAATGTTTAATATACCGGGTTCGACATGCAACATATGGAGTGGGCCTGGACAAATTTCCCTATTATTCATGCTATCATGTGACACATTTACATGTACATTACACTCTTTCATAATTAATTGCATTTTGATTAATTTGTGTTCATCTGTGACTCCAGGTTCAATAAAACTAAATTATTACTTAAATACTAACAGCAGTAATAATAACAGCCGGACAAGAAAGAGGCATGTAAAATAAAACGGAATTAATAATTATTATTAATAACTTGTACGAATATTTTTTGACTTGATCATTAAATTAATTACGTTAGGTTATTAAATAAGTATTTAAAAAAAAACTATTTTAAAACAAAACTTTTTACTAACGATTTGTAATAATATAAGAGTAATGCTGAAACTATACCATTAATAAAATAACAATAGTGTTAATTTACCATAAAACCAAAGAATATACAAAAAGTCGTCAATTTAATTGAAAACTAGAAAGAAAAATTGAAGTTTTGTAAACACAGTCTATACTCAACAATAAAGATAGGTGATTATTTGGGAGTCGTGAGGTGCGGTCTGGTGTGATGTAGGTTTAGGAAAACATATTCTTTTTTATTACGTACCAAAGTTTTAACCTTTATTTAGATCTTCTTCAAGGCTCGTTGTTGGTCCTGTTGGGAGTATTAAGACCAAGAAGTTTTAAATCATTAATTAACGGGCATCATAAATTAAATACTACACAAATAAATATAGTTTAACCGCACATTTACCTTGATAATTGGTAATTGATTACCTAATGTAATTAGTAGTATATTAATACGCTTATAACTTGATTTACCATGTAATTGATGGCGGATTGCTTCATAATGTTGGATTAGAAGATTCTACGGCTATACATAAATTATACAGTGCAATTATTGATCACGAAGGACGAGAGTGAATTTTTCATCTTTACAAGAACGTGAATGAGTTGGCCTATTGCTTAAAAGCTTGCTTATTTATGTGGAAGTCATGACAAACTTTGCGAAACGCAAACGAGTGCAGTAGGTGGAAGTTTGTTATACTTTAAAGGGACGTACGACTTTGCATCATCATCATGTTCCATCTAAAGCGAGAAAAATTATATTAGATATTTTTTTTAACGATTTCTAAACGTTTAACTCAATTTCTTTCAGTGAAAAGAAAATATCAATTTATTGTTAATTTTTTCAAAATCCCTGAAAAATAAAACATTAGGAGTTTTCTTTTTTGGAAATGACCGCATATTAAACTGAACTCATTATTTTTAACAAAACCTTGTTTATTTTTACAGATTTGGTCTTAAAGAGACTTTTATAAAACATGCGAATAAGAAAAGCAAGATATTAACTTAAAATACGTTAGAAGCTTCATCCCTTGAAGTGGAAAGCCAGGAGTTAATTTCCCAATAAAAATCTATACGTATTGTCTTTTATTTATATCCATATTTTTTTAAGATTTATTTTGATTATATTATTCCATTAATCTCGGGTTAATAATGGCATGCTGCAATTTTTAAAAAAAATTCTTGTTAGGTAATACTATTATTCTAAAATACTGTAAATGGATGACTTGGTTCTAGCTCCTCAGATTCTTGACTAATGAACTCAATCTCATGGAAAATGTGCACAGAGAAATAAGCTGTGTGCACCTTGGACACAGCTTTTCTATAATGTTTGCAACAGAAAGTTTTCTTTTTAAGGAGGAAGTTCACCAGCTTTTAAAATTACGAACGATTCCTATGTGCCAAGAGTTTGAACTTTTCAGTATTAGGGATTTTCTTGGGGGAGGGGGGTAGTACGTAAGATTTCCAAACTTTTCTTCACTGCGACCTATATATATCAACATCTATCGTCCGACCCGTACGATTAAGATAATTCCGCTCGGTTTGTTCCACAATTTTCATATTATTTTCATATCATTCTTCGGTTGGTGCCTCTTCCGCACTATTCTAGTTGTGGGAATTGACTTGTAGATGAGGCAATAACCTTCATACGCCAGTGCCTTGGATTCTCAGAGGGTATGTGCCGACGTCTCTAGTTCTCAGGCAGAGTCGGCATTTTCCGCTCTGATTTAGTGATCTTCTTTAGGGGGAAATTAAAAGGACAATGATCGGTACAGAGGCCTATAGTTTTCCTCAAACCTTGCTTGCTAGGAAAGAGGAGTTCCTCTGGATTCCGTTTGAGGGATTTATTAACCATCACCTAATTTGCTTCGTACCTGGTTGATACTTTTGTTCAGCGCTTTAAATATTTCTTTGTAAAGTTATTTTTCCAGTCCCAACTTTAAAACACAATCCGGAATGCCTAGTTTCTGGTTCCGGTCCCATGGGTGACAAGGTCCTTTTTTGCTTGTTGGTCTATTCTTTTACGTTTATAACTCCAAACTGGCCTCAAAAAACTGTTTGGGGTTCTCTCGCTATAAGGTGATTTACCCATTCCAGGCATTCCCATACTTGCTTGTTTGGAGCAAAAGCATACACATACAGAGGCCTTTATTTCTGCCTGACTGTCCGAAGTGCATTTTCTTCACCTACACCTATAAATAGAGTTCGATGGCGTATAACTCAACTTGGAAGAAAATTATGACCAGTCTAAAGAGTTTTGCCAGGTGGTTATTTGGCGCAATTACGCTTACTCTCACTTCCTGTGGCATCCTTGATTTATTAGAATATCAAATTAAAACCGCTTCTTGAAACATGATATTTTCTTTCTTCCAAAAATCTTGGTCATTTATGACGACTTAGTTTCATGAAGCTGAGCTTTCCTCTCATTTTGTCTGGTGCTGTTGGAACTATCTCTTTTATGTTAATCATTTTCAGAACTTGGCCGCGGTTTCTGAGTTAGATTTCCATCGCTGTTGTGAGAGAATTGCTTCGCTAGTCTTTGTAGACTTTACAGTTTATTTTGTGTCTCTAAATGCAGTACTTTGGACACCGCTTTAAAATTCCATTATTAACGAGAGGGTCTGTTCGTTGAGGTGAAAAACCAATAACCATGGTTTCTCGTTCAGGTTTTGCTGCTTACCCATAGCAGTGGCCAAGGTTTTATGTAGTATGCTACTTTTATGACATCCACTTTAATTCTTTGGTCTACGATTATACCTAAGTACTTAGTTTCTATGAAGAACGTTATGGCTACATCTATTAGAGCTTTTAGTATTATTTATTTTGTATAATATTTGATCTATATGAATTTTACCAGGGCATCTACGACTTCATGCTATAGAAACAGGAGCAACCCCTGTTTTTTAAATTTTTTAAAAATGTTTAATGGTTTTACCTGAAGTGCTATCAAAAGCGCCTTCTCTTTCCATGAAGTAACACACCGCTATTTCTATATTCTCAAATGATATATCTATATACTCTACCAATTAGTTTAGGGCGCTCTCCATAGATTTACTCTTTTACCTGCGATTTGAATTTTTCATGATATGTGTTGATAATTCTTAGTCTTTTAACTTACAATATTCTCCATTGCTTGTTCGACAAAGGAAGTTATTGGGTATACTGCTTTTGGCAAATGCTTCGTTTCGATATGAACGAAAATCCCAGGAAATTTGAGAAAAGATCTTTACGAGGAAAACAGACACAAGATAGTGCAACCCCATTTAGACATTTGCTTGAAAAGTATCTATATCTATATATCCATAATATTGACTCATCTGTTCTTGAAACACCTAAAATGCTGATTTTGAAAGTAATCCTGAATAGAAAATTAAGTATTTCTGTTTCCAAAATTATAAAAACTGAATGGCAAAGAAAGGAATAACCATACAATAATATTATTCAGCTATAAATAAACAATTCACAATAATTATATGAAAAAGAGGTTGCGATTTTATATTTCCACAAAAAATAATTACGCAAATAGAGTAAATAATATATTGCAAATAATAGAATTGGATGAAATGAAGGTAAATTCCAAACACATTTATTAAGTACATTAAATTGGGTCATATTGGGCTATATTTCGCAGAACGTTGTTCCGTTTTAAAACGCAATTCAATAAAAACAAATAAGTAATTCAATAACAAAAACAATAACAAATTGTCGCTCATATTTAGCAGAACAGGAATTTTTTTGTCATTTATTCTTTATTACACAACAACCTCTTTGCTAAAGGTTAGAGGATTTATTTTTATTTTCAACTCGAGATTAAAGCCCTTTGGTTAAGAGTTCGCGGTTTCAGGGTTGTCGAGGGGATGTCGACAAGATTTCATTAAAGCTGAACTGCGGCCAGAGGACAAGGCCAATTTAAACTCGCCTTTCCAGTCTTCAAGAGCCTTTGATGAAAATCGTTTACCGCTTATCCACCTATTTTGAACACAGAAGAAAAACATAGTCGAACCAATAAACCGAAAGGTTTTTTCTTCACCCGTATCCGATAGCATATCCCCTGATATTTTAAAGATATACTTTTAGTCGGCCATGGATAATTTTATTGATATCGCCACGGTCCAGTGAACAACTGAATCCTTTGTATCATGTTTTATAACGTTTTTTCTGTACGGCCATCGGAGTGTTTCTCCCAGGTGTTTTCTTTCCGGAAAATATCCATTGTCTCGAAGTTATTATAGACAATATTGAGAAAATACTTTTTGCCACTGTATGAACTAAGATTAAATATTAAACTTTAGTGCTTATAAACATAAATAATAAAGTAGCAAGTGCAATTTGTAATCAGCCCATTAGAGAAAAATCACTTCGCCATGCTTTTTATAAATAGAGGGGAGGGATGTATTTATGGGGGAAGCTGGTATCCGAGTGAATTGAAGTCACGATAGCTCAAGCGGTAGAACAGCGCCGTATTTAGCCGAGAGCCGTGGGTGCGAACCGATATCTTAAATCAAGATTATTTAAATAATATTTTGAAACGCTAACCAATACAAACATCTATTCACAATTTTGAGCCATTTGATTAAATCTTAAAATCACAAAAATGTCGTCAAGCAAAATGAACTTTATATTTGTATTTCTATTTTATACTGTCTCTAGTCTCAATGCACTCAATTACAGAACAGTGGGATTTCCAGACAAGTCTATTAGAATGGAATACATCGTTAACCACGAATCAATTACCCAGTACAGGACTGTAAACTGTGCACACTTAACATATCTTACTAACATCGAAATGGCATGTAGTATTTAAAAAGCAGATGATCGTTTTAAAGAATAATAATTGAAGTCATCGTAAAAAGATCTGGGGTAAAGCAAATTTGAAAGAAAGAAAAAACACTCAGTTCTTTCATCATCAGGATTTTGAATTTATTTCTAATGACAAATATAATTATCGACTTACAATACTCGAATTATAGCTTCAACTCTAATAACTTTATAAGTTTTGTTTTGTAGGTCGGATAACAATTCCCGTCCCAAATACCTTACGACTGTAACTATTATTACTTGAAACTGTAACAAATTATTTGTGTATTTATAAGAAATATGGACAGATGGTTTTATGCGATAGGAAAACGACGGAAATTATAGTCGTAATGTAGAACACACCGGTGAAAAATCTCGTCCACTCCTCAATGCAAAACACGAATTTATTATGGTTGAATTTATAATTTTGTGTATTGTAAGCAGATGTTTATCTTTGTAAATAAACACAATTTCGAAGTCCTGATGAAGAATATCATTCCTAGCTTTACGAAGAAAGTTTAAAAAAGTGTTGTTCCTTTCTTTCCAATTTGCGTTATCTACGATTTTTTTTATATAAGTATAACATTAAGGTTGATAACAATCCCACGAAGGTAATATATAGCAATCGATAGGAGGTTTTAGCAAGTTTTCAATTGGTCAGTTTCACTTTTTCTGATTTCTCAACCGTTTTCGAGTTACTCACGATTTTTGTTCAAGAAACGTGGTTTTTGACGTTTTCCTAGGAAAAAAAACAAACAATCACACTCTCCCCCAATTTAACCATACTTAAACCTATTGTTTCAATATATAATGCTAAGCCACAATACCATTGAAAAGGCAAGGAAAAGCTGAATTTTCTTGATGAAGTAAACAGGTGGTTATCGATAACAAAAACATTTCGCCTGTCAAAAGGACAAATTGAAAAAAGTAAGAATTGTCGCATCCGTATTCAATTTTTGAAAAAATTCCTCGGAACAAAATTGTGCGCGTAAAATTTTCGAAAACACGACGAATAAAAATTTATGCAATCTTGGAAATCAGGAGTGGGAATGATCGGCTTTTTCACGTAAAAAGCCACCTTTCTGTCCAAAAATCCGAAATAACTCGAAAAGGAAATACGCTGAAAAAATATGCATTTCCAAATTTGACCATTTTTTCGTGCACAAACCAGGTGATCATTTTTTTTGTTGATGGGAAGTGTATTTATATTTTTGAACGCAGTAGACTGTTCCTTCTACGAGTAGAAAGAAAGTGTCATGCTACATACGGATTCAGGATTGGAATGTCACTGCAAGATATAAATTAGTTATGAGCCTATTGTTACAGAACTTAGCCAGGGACATTTATGTTTAGATCAAAGATGTTGATATGATCAGTGAGGTGAGTAGTATTTTGACGATTTTTGAGCTCTGTACTGTCCGTCAGGTCATGTCTGTATATCCTAATTGAGGCGATGATAGTACATTAAGTTATTTTTTCGATCATTTTAGATCTTTTCTCAAGTAGTTTCAGCATTTTGTATTTTGGTTTCCATTCAGTTCGCCTATGTTCTATGGCCAGGCATTTTTCAAGATATCCGATGAGCGAGTCAATTGTGAAAACTATGAATTTTTGTTTATGATGGTTTACCTTGGCTTACTATATCCAGATCCAGGCGTTTTAGTAAGATGGGATATAAGGTTGCGGATGTCAGTTACCGGTTGAATAGTTGAGGAGTGGATGCTGTGTCATCGATATATATATATATATATTTTTTTTTTAAATGTTGCGATTCATTGAGGGATTAGTTAAAGACTAAAGCGGGGTAACCAGTATACTATCAATCGTGAAATATTAACAACGGTGCAAAAGAAATGGATAACGTTGTAACCCCGGTCTGGTTTCCAGACTAAAAGATAATTTTCTAAAACGGGCGCCAGATAGCCATTTGACTATCAAATAGGGAAACAGAATGTTGGCTGCCAGGAGATAGCTCTGCGTCAGACGGGAGGGTTCGCAATGGACCTGACTATTGTTAAATAAAGAAAAATTAGAGATAAACAAAGAAATAAAAGTGTGATGGTAAATTAAATATATTTACAGATAACGAAATAAAAAAAAGAAAACGGTATTCTTATCCTAATTAAACTTAAACCCTGTACATGAAATTTAGGCCTTTAACATACGATAAAATGTCTGAAGTGAGCAGTCACTCTTCTCCGAGAGAGACAGGAGACGGTATGCGATAACTCGAAGGGAACGATAGTCCGGTAGACGAACAAAAATCTTCGATCACTCTTGTAGGACGACTCGAGGAATCCTGACCATGCTGACGTGGCTTCCTCTCCGCTCGCTCCAGTCCCGGCCAAAGTTCAGAGCGCCCGAGACAAAACATCTACGCCAACTCTGGGCCATGACTTAATTACCCGGTTACAACGTAACGCTTATCCCGCTTGGAAGATTTAGTGATCCCGGACGACCGGGTACGATAGGAGATTAAAGCCAGATGCAGTCAATTATATGCCTGGGAAAGTTTCATCCGGGGACGCCCGCTAAGATGTGGAACAGCGCGGAAAGTGAACTGCGAGATAAACCCGCTGTTATCTCCGAACGTGGAATTAGCCCTTGTGATTCAAGCCACGGACCAGCCTTAGCCTCAGTCTAAATTGTTTCCACAAATAAATCCCATTACAGAGTCATCCAACGTTCTCCTCTCTTGTCTCGCTGTGCGATGGCGAGATGCGTCTTTGGAAGACAGCGGGAACTGAACGAATAATAGAGAAATTGTTTTTTTAAATTTTTATTCATTTAATACCAAATATATATCATATTCTCGATCCATGGTTTACTCAACAACAACTGTTTTATTTATCGAAATATTATTTAAATTTCAGTAATACGAATGGAACTTTTTGTACAATACTAATGCATATTTAATATGAATTATTTTAATTAATTGTACTCTACATCTAATGACGTGGATGAGATGAAAAAGCTTGGGTCATGATCGGGATTCGAACCCACGAACTTCGGCTCTAACGGTCAAGTGGTTAGGGCAGCGGCCTATTGAGCCAACAATAACTTTTTCATCTCAACATAGATTAGATAACAAGAATTTTTCTATATAATTAATTATCCTATTAAGCTAAAATGTCGCCACTGACAACGACAACGTAGGTGTTACGTTAATTAGTTTGAAAATTCATCCGTCAATGGTTGCTCCTGTATTATTTTATGGGGGTGATAATTTAATCCTTTTGTCATATGCTTTACGGCTGTACAGCAATTAAGAGAAAACCAGTGTATTAAATTTCATTATATTTCTGTGTGCTGATTTTATCAAATAACAAAATTAATGAATAAAACGAACTAGATTTCAAACGACTCCTTGTCTTGCAAAAACAATTTTTAATTAGGATTGTTATTATTCCCATTCAACGCTTCTGTTCCTCTCCTATTGTTCGTATTTTTAAGTCTAAAAAGTTAGTATAATTATTACTAAAGATTACCTAACTTGGTAATATGTTCTTGTCAGTTTATCGATTATTATGGGATTAGAAGCACTAAGTCATGAGCACGATAGCTTCCAAGTTGTCAGACAAGCTTCAAAACCGTGGTTGATATATTTCAAAGATTTAATGGATAGGTTATCAGATACAGGTAGGTAACAATTGAGGAGAGTAATTATATTATGAAGAAATTCAATGAAAAGGGTCAATTTATCCACTAGCACAGTCACAATAAATACTCAAGATAAACGGTCTTCTTTTTAAGTCCTAAGTAGTCCAATTGCTCATGTCCATTTGCGTTATTCCGCGAATGATCGGCGAATTTTAGCTGAATTTTGGCGAATCTCGTAATGAAAGACTCGTTTCCGCTTCTCTTCATCTATAACTTTTTCTGATAATACAGTGACTACGATCGAGCAAATAACCGGTGTAGGATATAGGAAATAGTGCCTCTCCGCTGAAAGTTCATACATACTTGTCACTAATTATCACCGAGGCTGAGATCAAGGGGCCATTCGATTTCGACGTCGTCAGGACTTTCAGGAAGTGAGGAAGTGTTAGTACGGGATAGTGGTGACCACTGAGAAAGGGTTGGTTTTTTTTTATATTGGGATTTTATCACGTGGGAAACGTAAGGGATGTTGAGACGGTGGCAAAGGATAAAATTGAAGATATGTAACGTAGCGAGAGTTTTAGTTGATAATGATTGGATTTTAAAGGAGTGCATATAGGAGAGGATGCTAGGCTTTATAAGTCCAGGCCAGCATGAGTAGTGTGTTGTAAGTAGTCTTCTATTATTAAGGCATAGTTTTGGTGGTCCAAGAGTCGAGAGAAACCTTTTATCGTCAAACTAGTTATTTTCGTTTCACCCGAGTATGAAGATTCGACATTGGGAGACTACCGAGGATTGTAGGGTAATGCCAAAAGCCGAACGTTACTCAGAATAATGGACGGCAACGTAGGACTTTATGAAGTGGTAATAGGTTGTCGGAACGATGCCGGTGATTTTGCATTGCTCGTAGCATACTAGACTGGATCAAATGGTCAACCAGAAAGACAACCGGGCAACGCAACTTCTTTTCAAAATTATAGTTATTACGTCTATGACTCGTTGGCATCCTTGGACTCTATAGTGTAGGTGCTGTAACCTAAAACTGATACTCAGAGATTAAATTAAGGTAATAACGTATGGGATAAGGATTTTGCAGGAGGAGGTTTTAAGGATGTTTCCCATTAAGGATGTGAGCTTTATTGCACGATAGGTTGCACGAAATCCTGATAATTGAGGCTCGTTTTTACAAAGCTTCGAAGAATGTCGTTCTTCGTACCGAGCCGAACAATAAAAAACTACAAATTGCAATATAACAAAAAATAGAAAAAGTACAGGAATTAACAGTTACGGATCCGTTTGTCAATTCTAGGTGCAATAAACACCGAAGCAAAATAATTAATAAAAATGTTTTGTTGATGAGAAATCTAATAACATCGCATCATTTGTAACATGTTTGTAACGCAACTTTTACCTGAAGCATTACCTTTACATTAAATAACTTATAAAAAAAAAAAAAAAATCAGACGTGTTTATTTTCGTTTCACCCGGTATAAAGGGTGTAGCAAAGTTTAAGCCATTAGTGTCCTTGTAAAGTTTTGTATTTAGTGGTAAAGTTTGTTTGGAATATTAATCCATTTATGTTTCGTGTTCTAATTGACAGAAATTATTTCTTTCATTTAATTATTCTTTTTATATAAAGTCTTGGTTGAGATGAAAACGTTAGTGTCACAAGCGAGATTCGAAGTCACAAAGTGTCTTAATTTTAAAGCACTCAGATATGTTAGCTTACGTAGATAAATTATAACATAAACATACAACATTATGCTGCTAAATTAAAAATTTTATGTAAAATTTGAATTTATTTTCTCTTATAACAGTTACTTGATTGCAATAGTTCTTCAAAAGATATAACGAAAGAAGAATTGTGCTGCAGAGAAGGCGAGTCACATATTCGGAGGGTTTGCCGCCCTCGAGGGGGTTGTTAATTAAAAACCCTCCAGAGGTGGAAAACGTGGGGTCGGCCGGTGACTGCGCCGGGGTGTGATGGAAGGAAGAATAGGCGGGGGTAGTCAGTCCCGTGCCGGGCTAATGCAGACTTATGGCTCGCCGAGGATTCCCCCGTGTATTTTCCCTTTCTGCCCACAAACCGCAAACTAGGCTCATGACTTAATGTTCCGCCCCGACACGTCATTATTTGATTTATTCAGAGGTCCAATTTGACGATCCGATCGTTTTTCGGGTCGGATATTACGACTCAGGGGAAAAATAGCGTTTCCGGCCAGTAGGCCTTTCTTTTGTGCCTCCCACCGTTCATCAGCCTTTTACTGCAATAGTAAACAAAAGCGGTGCATTTCATTTTGTTTAATACATTTCCAAACACATATCCTAGCGTAACAAAAAGACTCGACTGCAATGACTGTCTATGATCTATTACTGCTCAAAAGAAAGGATCTATTCAATTGATCTGAACTAAAGAATTATGAAAAGTACAATAAGAAAGTTGCAGTGATTGGTACAAACAAAACACCCGTTTTATAAATATTCTTTTATCATACACCCTCAAGAAGCTTGGGCATTTCTGGGCATTGATTATGATAAAGTATTACTAAAAACGGTGGTTTTGTTTGTATAATCATTCAATTGTTTAATAGTTCTAGAAGAATAGAACAAAAATAATGAAGCTAAACCTAAAAGGACACACACTAAAAGATGGACCTGCTGCAAAGAAACCCATACACATTTGCACACCTTTGACAAAAGGCAGATATCGGAGATATCAAAAAGGCAACGTACTACTTACCGTCATAAAACTGGCCCACCTTTATGAGCATAAAACGGGTTCCAGGAATTGAATATATAGAAGGCAGTACAGATATAGAACATGCTGACTAACTACTCAACGCAACGGAGTCGTCCTCTTCACCAGTGGAGCCCCGGAGAGAGTGCTAAAGTTGGAGTTTAATTTTTATCCAGTCATGAGAAAGAGACTGGACGAAAGTACCACCTATGAGGCAAGTTTTCTATATCGCTGAAAAATAATGTTGGTTCGGACAAAAAAGCGCCCTTTTATGTGGTCCTAATCAAAGGGGTTTCACAATATACGTATAATAGTGGCAAAAAGTTTGTAATCTTTACGTACAAAAATCTACAAAAAGGCTTGTATGAGTGAAATAAAGGTTGATTTAGGTTCAGATTTCCCGTAATGTAGCCTTCCCTATGAGCCTAGAGAAGTCATCAGCTCCGGCGCCTAAGGTTAACCAATGGAGGCAAGATTTCGCTACCTCCCCTATCCTTCCTCACTCTTTTCTCTTTCCTTCCCTTTCCCCCTCTGCTATAGCAGAGTCTCCTGGATTACTAAATCCACCTACAGCTGGTGCATAAGTACGGTGTCCGAATGAACTCTCGAGCGGGCCCCACCTTAAAAATAATACTGAACCACAGGAATAGAGTATCCAAGCGACTCTACTAATTAAGGTATCATCTCTAACTATACTAATTAAGGTGGGACCCGTGGTGGTCGCGGTTTGCAAATAAATTGAAACAACGGGAGCCTGGGATAGAGTACCTTCTCTATTTTTACGGGGATGGTGAAAGGCACGGCAGAAAAGCTGTACCAGAAACCACAAAATGCCTTATTCAAGGCACATGTATGGATTTGGCCTTTTTAGGGCACTTCTAAACTTGGTTAGCATTGCACCACCTCGCTAGCCAAGGGATGTGACAAGGCCATGCATGAAAAATCTTCCTGGTGTTCTCATTGATAGCACTGGGCGACTGAGAAGTCCCCTGGCGAATAAATCCGGACCTTTGATCCGTCGTTATACTGGTTTCTTATCCGAACTTTACACTGGTATCATTTAAGAAGTGATGCTGACAGGTAAATAAAAGGAAATTTAATTTAATGTTTGATGCGTGTGTATTAAATATAATTTATGGTAATGGATAGGATCTTAATAAATTTGATTAATGTTTTCATTCCTTCTAAATTTGAAGTGTACTGAAGGACAAATTACAAATGGATTATGTTTTTAGTGGTTTATTAGCATTAGTGAGGTTTCAGCTGCAAGAAAACAAAATTTTTGTCGTGTTTTGACGCGCAAATAAATATTCAAACCACGGTAAGAAACTTAGATTTTAAAAAAGGAACGAAATGTTCGTCGCCGCCAGAAAGCCAATATCGTTTTATCCCTCCGCTCTCGGTTATAGAATAGGACGAACTTTTGGAAATTCAGTTTTATACGTTTGAAAGATGCAATAAAAGTCAAAAGTTGTTGGTCTATCAGACGATTTTCAATGACGAAAGTTGGATTTTCCACCGAAACACCCTTTCGCATAAAATCCTGGAGCAATGAAAATTATATTAAATAATTGCAATAACCTGTCTCACTCTCTTGCCCCTTTTTTCATTCCTCCTTCCATCGTATGAATTAATTGAATTTCGATGTAACACATCAAATACCTCCCAATAATTGTTTTTTAAATTAATTGGAATAATTAATATAGTCAATTGTGAGCACTAAACAAATGGATTAACATAAAAAAACATTGTTACGCTTTTAATAGTTAAGAGTGTAGTCCAAACATACATTAGTTCAGCAAAATAGCGGTTAAATTAGTTATCAATTGTGTCATTTTTTCTATTTTAATGAAAGCGTGCTTGCAGATAGTGCTGGCTAATAAATTCAAACGTTATCATACTCCTAGCATAGTTTTAGTGTTGCTGAGTTAGTTCTTAACAGGTCGAAAAGGTATCGAGTAATTAATTTGATAATTGATAATGTCGGTCTTGGTCTAGTTTTTAAAAATCTGCATTTGAATTTGCAGTCCTGCTCGAAGTTTCTGCTCGACTCGGTGGACGAACCGTCCGCCAGACCACAAAGAAATTTCACTGTTTTACTACTTTATCCACTTGTGTATAATTTTTTTTTAATTCGGCCACACTGTACCTTGTTTTCTTCCATGAAGTTTAATAATTAAAGCGGAAAACAAATATGTTTTAATTAATTAAAGTATATTCCACGACATGGAATTTATCAGAACACTTAAATAACAAATAAGTTTACATTTACAGATATTACAAAGAACAATAAATTTTTCTACAAAAACAAAGTATTTTACATTAGATGATAAGAAAGATATTCATAAGTTTATTTCATATCTACCCATAAAAGTTTTTATCTCTGGTACTTCGTATTTTTCAATTTTCAATAAACGCAGACTGTCTGACGGGGAAAACTTTGCTTTTATAGGCGGACTCAGAAAGAGTAATCGCGCGGCGATAAATCTGGCGACGAGAAGGCCATTCTATTGGTTCGCTTCCTATGCTTTCTCCCATCCACAGACCGGAATATGTCCCATCTAAGTAACGGCTCCTAGCCGAACGGAAAAATGGATAGGTGGCCCATTTCGCCGGAAAGGAATGTCACTGACATCGTGATTTTCAAGACAGGAAAACAACTGAGGAAGAGTCCAATAGAACATATTCCATTATATATATACGTACTCGCTAGATTCATATCTATTGCAACTCCCACATTCCTACCTTATCACACCTACACGTGTTCACTTCCAAGAAACCTCTTTTTCATTACATCCCCAAGCCTCTGATAATATTAACATTTTTAATTCAATCTGTCTCGGGCTTTCATCGAGTATAAAACCAAGATTCCTTAATTGGAAGTGGTTATTCCAGTTTTCTATTCGCTTGCTGTGTAATAAATAGCATTATTTTTAAAAACTAGTCTACTACAACTAAAACCATAATTGTCGCAGTCGGCAGGACAATTTTCGGGTTCGCGGCATACGAACTTTACTACTTCATCAATAAGGAAATTGCAAACCTATTCTTCGAGATCACTGAGATCATCGGACCACAATCCTCATGAAGATCTTCTTAATAGTACATTTGTAAGGTGCTTTTAAAATTCAAAATTTAATGAAGAAATTTAAAAGTAGTCGAAATTTAAAAAAATATTAAAATTAAAATAACATGATCATAAATATTTTAAATATTCCAATCGAAAAAGTTTGGTTTACCGCTGGAAGCTAATAAAATGGGGAACATTTAAACAAAATTTAACAAGCTCCAGCGGTTTGTAGTTGTTAACCAATCCAACATTTTCGAAAAATTCCACATTTTCAATTTTTAATTTCTCTGAATTTTTCATACAGACCTTTTCTATCAATTTCTCAATGTAAATAAGTTTTCTTACAGAACATTTAACGTTCTTTCACCTTGCATAAACCTCATTTTTCTTAAGCCAATAATTCTAAAGTTTATAGAAATGTAGTGGACGTACATCTAAAATTAAATGAAAACAGCAAAACCTGAAATTACTCCTTTAACGGTGAGATTTGGACAGGGGTTGCATATTGTGAGTAGAAACACCTCGTGAAATTTTCGAAAATTATCGCCAGTCACTCTGTATAATATATTAGATGTATTTGATGGACACTGATAAAAAGCCCAAAGGGCTTCCAGTAAAGTCGGCAAACAAATTGCTTTTTTAAATAATAAATTCGGATTTTTTTCAAGCCCATTCAAATCTCATAAATACGAATTGTATAGAAAAATAGCACTTTCAGGCTTGATAGCTTTTTTTTTGCAAATCCTGTATCCTGTATTTTTTCCCGATTAAAATTTATAACTACTATGGATCCCCTCCATATTTTTAAACCGTTGCTGGATAAATGCTGGATTGTTTTATTTTTATTAGTAACAAATTTTATTTTCTCATAATGACAACAATAACTGTCGAAACAACAAAACTACTTCAAACGCTTTATTTTATATCGCCGGTTCAAGTTTAATCCAGGTTTATGGTACGTTATTGCCTATATAATAATTTATCTATTATTGTTATCATTATTATTAAAATTTTTACATTTAATCTTAACTTATATAACCCTTGTAACGTTTCCGACAGATCCGTGAAGTTGTTTCACACTTAGCATGATATTTTGGATTTTCGAAAAAAAAATGTGACAATTAAGAACGTAAAAATTAGGAGGATTAATTATTTTATAAATTTCTATTCACAGCATGTTTGGCAGTGGAAAAAAATCAACTATGTTTCTAGCTAAAGTTGATTTCAACTGAAAAATATGTATTTCAACACTTACGATTAAATGTGACAGTACAAATTGAGATGGTGACTGATTGTGACTTACCAAAATAGGTGAAAATATGTTTTTCAGTTAAAATTAGATTGATATTCATTTTTCTTCCCCCAGAAGACTTGATTACTAACTTTTGGTAAAATCAAAAGGTTTATTTTTCAAATGAATTCGACATTTTATAAAACTACGACATTATGTAAAAATCTTTAAAACGAATCGGAATTTTTGGAGTAGTTTTTTCTTTTAAAAATGAAATGAAATGACACAAATGTTGCTCCTGTAATAAAATTAGAACCAAATAAAACGTGTAAGAAATTTTCTAAATTTATCCTCATTTTTTGGTAAATGGCATAATGTTTAAGTGTTAATAAAATATGTAAATAATCAACCAATCCTTCCAACGGTCCTCGTAATATTGAATTTTGGTATATTGCAGACTAGTTATATTTTTTAAGTTGAACTACAGGACAGCGACGGATCTCTATCCACCTTGTGGTAATCAAAACTAATTTTGTCCATTTTCGGTGTGCCATAAAAATTCGTACTTATCGGCTTTAAAGGTTATTTAAACAAATGCGCTTTGTTTTTGCAAAATAAAAAAAATTGCCTACTTTTTTTTAATATATAACCTGGGTGAAGACAAGTGAAACACAAGGCGGATTAAACCCGAGAGACAAAGTCGTTAAATCGAGTGATTCTTCGTTTTCTCAGCCAACTTTGACTTATCCATCCCACACCCGTTCCTTTCTCCTTAACGAGTTCTCAAATAGACCTCAGTCCAGAGTACTTGTCTTGGAAGGGAAGGACAGCTTTTTAACGTCTTTATCAAATTAAAACCTGCGAGAAAATTTTGAATAGAACCGTCTAATCACACTGGGTCGTTCCGTTTTAAAAGAAATTTGCCAACTTAATTTCCATTTCTCAAAACCTTGATGAGTTTTTTAATCTCTCAAAACAAAAAAAAAACAAAAAAATTATTGACGGTTTCATTGATACTGATGCAGTCTGGTACATGCAACGATTAAAAACGTACCTAGTACATTCAAAACTAAAATAAATAAATATATGTCCATGTATTGTTTTAATTAAAGGCATTTAAAGGAAATTTAAAATTTTCAACTGGAATGGATACCCAAGAATTCCAAGCATTATTGAATCTCAATTCTAAATGATCATTAAAGCAGTTTCGAAGGCAGGCCTCTCTTCTATTTTTCTCAGCGTTTCTTCGTTCTTTTGCATCACAATGAGCTAAAAGATTTAACGAGACAAAGGGCTTAACCAGGCTAAAGCCACTTGTTATTAAAGTTCTTTGTTTTTATCATTCCAGGCTAGAATTGTAGTAAAATTTCCCGTTCAATCAATCTCAACGAGGTCGTTACCGCCTGCAGACAGTGCTCCTGGTAATGATTTCATTTAATCCGATACGATACTTAGAGAGCCTGGAGGTAAATTTTTTGCAGACTGAAAAAATTGAAAAAAACAATTATGATTCAATATCGTTCTATTTTGTTTAATCGTTTCTTTTTTCGATTGTCAAAAGTTTATTGGTTTCTTGCCATTTTCAGTGATGAATCGGTTTCCATATCCCAACCTTTTATAATCCTTATTCACAAGCATATTACCTGCATGACCTAAAAGCAAATTTTAACATAAAACTATTCCACTGTACAAATCGGCAAAAATGGAGCGGGAAAAAAGGGCTGAATTATTAAAGACGTAACACCTCTTGCGTTGTTCCGTGAGGATCTGGATCCAATAACCATACATAGCAGAAAAATTCTTTTGTTGTCTTGCCAGAAAGACAGTTACTTAGTTATATTTTTGTAAGTCTTTTTACGCTTAGCACATTCCAATTTTATATCACACCTCACAAATGTCGGTTATAAAAAAGGCTCTGCCATTTATTGCATAAATATTAGTCCAACAAGGAGTATTATTTGGCCAATGTAAAAGTGAACAATAGAATATTAACGCAATTTGACAGATTCTTAATTTATTTGTTAAATTTACTTTTTCTTAATTCATTATGTTAGAAGAAAAGGTAGCAAAGTAAATATTATATATTATTTGGTAAATATATAATTGCGCAATAAAATATTAATGCCAATTTGAAAAATTCTTAATTTAGTTTTTTTTTAAATTTATTATGTTAGAAGTAAAGGAAAATATATGAAAAAGTTCGTTGTAATTAACTTAAGTGGGTATAAATAATATTTGAGTATAAACATTATGTGTTATGTGAGGTGTTTGGAAAAACCAAAGTTGGTACATGTATATTCAGGACTCAAGGCTGAATAAACAAACCAAATTCTATCCCGTAATCCATTCTGCTTTGCGAGATAATCCAAAGCACGAATGTAGTATGGTTCTCAACTATAACAAAATAAAGCTCTAAATCCCGCGTTCACCAGCATCCAATCCTTTAAAATCAAATGTATTTAAAATATCATGTTATACCCATTTGTTAATTTTTTTGAAATTCCTTTAGCTTTCGGTTACTAGATTTTTCATAAAATAATCTTTAAATATGTTGTAGTAATGTGTGTGTATATATATATATATATATATA
>CM077108.1:773775-785663 GCA_039619505.1 Cimex hemipterus
AGAACAACTTACTGTGAGTAGGAACTATCCTTTTGGAAGGTATTGAACACCACACTCACCCCATCATTTAACATTTCTAATAAATTATTCTTCTATAATTAGAGATTGTTTTATATAAAAATAATTATTTTAGAAAAAATTATTTATTTTAAGAAATGTCGAATAAATTTTTATTTTATACCGCTTTAATTCAAATTGAAGAAATAATAATTTATTCTCATATATAACCCTGTGTCATTTTTAATTTTTATTGTAATTAGTTTTCATAAGATATTCTAAAAAACCCAATTGTTTTGTATTTTTAAAAAACCCTTATAAACACAGGAATTTTACTTACTATGCCACCATGCCTATTCTGTAAACAGCACTTCAGAAAACTAACTAACTAAAAGAACTTATAATCAATAGATTGAAAGTATATAAGAGGGAAAAGGTTCATAATATTATTAAAATGCCATATTTAAAAAAATTCGTTTATGTTATTAATTTGAGAAGAAGCATGGTTTATTTATAAGTTCGCAGAGTATATGGTAGTAGAAAAATGAACTTCAGTATTGTTTTGTAAATTAGCAACTTCAAATTATTACGACATTTTGCAAATTACTGTGCCTAATTGAAAAGTGTGACAAGCCAAAAAGTTGTAATTTTTTAAATCCTAATGTAGATAAATGATAGTGTTTTATATTGTTGTGAAATGGGTAAAAATCCTAAAAGTCCAAAGTACCCAGCCTTTTATGGGACTTGTCAACAGGCTAAGGAATTAACGAAAATTAACTACCTTAAATTACTCTTTCCTCAAGGAAAAGGACGGAACGAGTCAGGCTCATACATCACGTTTTCGTTTTTGATTGTAGCTACTTAATAGTTATGGAAATAGCAACAAAAATTCACTTTTAATTTACAAATATTTTTATTTAGCAATACTGATGTTATTTCAAAACCTATACAAGAAAGTGAGTATATTTAATTCCGCAAAATCTAAATCGCTGGTAGGAAATTATCCAATCGTGTTTCCTTCCAAGTTTTTACCCCTGATTTGCATTACATATGCTTGTCTTCCTCGTCGCGATTAAAAATGAGATTCAAACGTTCCCAAACCCGAATTCAATAAAAGGAATATTAGGAGAGACCGAGAACTTGGAAACGACGGGGAGAAGAAGAGAAAAAGAAGAGAGGATCCCATTGGAAAGTATAATGAAAGCCTTTCCGAGGAGGGAACCGCTGGTTGAATACCAATGCGAACTGACTCCTGTAACCTCCCCTTGCACCGACACCCTTCTTCATTTAATGCAAGCTTTCCTCATATTCATTTTACACTGATCCCTTTACAGATCGTCACTCATTGAGGCCGTTTCAAATTTACTTAACATCGTGAGATTGAAATCGCTAATTCCAAATAGAATGGCCATCACGACGTAATTGGCGGACCTGTGAGTTTTTAGTAGTAGCAAGTCGAGTGCGTTCGTCCCCGTCTAATTTTCTGTCTAATTGTAAATCTCTTTCTGAGTAGTTTGTATGGATTGTCGTGTAAATAAAAATATTGGAAAGCCAATCTATTTAAAGTAGCCTTCATTAGCAAACTATCCTTTCTTACCTTCAAATTAAACATTTTTAATTAGAAATTGACGGTTTTCATTTTAACTTATTATTTTTACTTTAATATTAACCATTTTGATTTCAAATTAACATTTTTAGATTCAAATAAATGATTTCTTTTAATAAGAGATGGTATGATACATGTGTTAGAATGGGTTTTAAAGAAACTGCTCATTGTAATTTAGCATAAGAGCATGTGCTTATGTGCTTAAATATGCGACAGTCACCCATTCTTTCAGCAAACTCAGGTTCAATTATGACCTCAGGATTCATCTCTTTTATTTGGAAGGGTTGTTCAAGAAGTTGAGGATCTGAATCCCCAACAAATCTAACCAAATAGCCTCCCCTATTCGAGGTATCACCTTTCTTCCAATCTACTGGTGGATTGTACTATGTTACTTTTCCAGCAACCAATATTCTATTTGGGGATTTACACAGGAAATGGACTTGGAATCTACACATTCAAAAGGAAAGAACAAAACAGACGATATAAACTTTTGAAAATGGTGGATTGCAACGTTCATTATCATTTTACACGCAGAATTATTTTAAACAACACTGTTTTAAGCGTATTCATTTACAAAAATTGAATCTCGTTGAATAAGGCGTTACAACCTCCAAAGAATCCAGTTAAAAAACCATTGAATCATAGTTCAAGCTCCTACTTAATTTCCAACTTTATTACTTAACTTACCCGAACAGATTTTCAAATTCCATTTGGCTCCGAAATTGCGAGATGTCATCTACTTCTCAAAATGTCACTTGACAACGGATCCAAACTTTCACTGCAATACCACATCGCTAATTAGCACTACCGATCTTGACGTACAATAGTGAGCCAACCCAGCGTACCAACCTCCAAAGAATCCAGTCATTCCGGTCAGAAATGTGTAGAATTGTAGTCCAAGCTCTTCCTTTCATGTCCTACCTTACCACGTTAACTTATCCATCCAGGCAGACCTTCAAATCAAATTTAGCTCCGACACGCAAGAGGTACAGCAAGTACCACCGCCTAGCTTTCGACTATATGGTCCAATAAAGCAGTATCTCTCGGAGCTCAATAGAGAGCATCGGAATGAATAATTTAATATTTAATACGCCCAGAGGCCAGTAACTGCCAACATAAAACATAAGAATAGCAGTAAAGTTTGATTCTGGCAAAGTTGAGATTATGATATGGAGCGTAACACAGGTCGTAGATAATTCAAACAATGACATATATTCATATATATATATATATATATATATATATATATATATATCAAAATAATATGTATCTATTTGGTAAATGTATTTTAACATTTATGTATTTGTTAAATTATATATGTAAGTATATAGTTTTAACAATATTGAATATAGAGATTTTTTGTGATTTAACATGTGTAAACGTTTTTAAATTTTAACTACCTACCTATAATTAAAGCAATAGTCATTGATTTATCTATTTGAAAGTAAAAATTAATTAAAATTCTCTCTAAAAAAAGAGATGTTCTCTGTAAACCCTGCAAAATGCGAAATATATCATCGAAATCTCGGTGTTGGTACAGTTGCACTATTCGTTATTCTTACCACAATCCTAATCTACGTGACTATTGTGAAGAATACAGTTCAAAATACTTGAAATCATAACACGAGATTCCTACTTTATATTAAATTTAACTTAGATAACCTAATTTCATTTGAATTCAAAACCGCAATATAGTACACCCTTCCATCAAATCCAACAGTCCAAGGATTAATTTATCTGTATATCAATTGAATAATAAAAAGTAACACATTTGATCCATTTCTTTATTGATTTTATTCCTAAATTTAGGTTCCTTACTTACTAGTAATTGTATCATATTTGCAATATATTTAATCAAAAAATGAACGGGATCACCAATCAGAAAAGTATTTTTCCCTAGACTATAGCATGCCATCTTATTAGAAAAAAAGTTGTATGTCAGAGCTCTTTTATCTGACCCTAACACAAGGCTCAGATTTATGCGGCTTTCTGCGTTCTACAAGCCTTTGCTACAAGTTTCTCTATGCCCTTCTTCCCGCCCCCATCCTCGATTAAAATTCAGTCACCGTTTTCAAGAGATCAAGAGATTATTTTCTCATTGTCGCTAACTTACTTAATTAAGTTAATGTCTTTGTGTAATGAAACAACTCGCTTTGCTGATGAAAACGCGTTTTCAATCTTTTCTAATTTTGAGACGGATCAATAAGAATAGACATCTTCAGGCCTACCTATATACATGAAAGAATCTGTGGTTTGATTGCCGAAATATTTCTGTGCTAGTAGTAGAGGCAATTTTCTTCACCCATTGGGAGGCGGGCTGTTTATCATATGAAAAGAGCGAAGTTAGCCCTTAATAACCTGTCTTCTCAAGATGAAACTTTGATGCAAGATCCGTAAAAAAGTGTTCAGGCTTTAGAGTGGAGCTAATGCGTCCTTTCTCAGCGAACATGTATCAAATTAAATCATGCGGAAATGGTTCAACCTATTTTTTTTTCTTATGGCCAGTAGGCACTAACTTAGCGAATCATACTTTTTTACTAACTCGATAACAGGCAATACTAACTTTATCTGCAAGGAAAAACTCACTACAATTGTATTTACGTTTTCTTAAAAACCATCATGAATGGAAAACAAAAGATAGAATACATTTTGTTTTTAAATAGTTATTATTATGATAAGGAGCTTATGTATGTCTTTCATTTCATACATTGTAACGGTTTTAAAATGAAATAAACATTTGCATACATACCACTTCAATTCATTTTCGGTCAATGTTTCATCTAAAAATTTTATTTTACAACAATTACACCAAATACTTTTAAAAGGAATTTGGGAGCTATCTTACCTTCCAGTTTGTATCTGGCTTCATTATTGGAAGAGCGCGCTAAACAACAACACGGCTAACTGCGGACCAGGGAAGAGCGAGACAAGGTGGACAAAGATACGGATCAGTAATAAACTAAACTGACAGTCTAGTCAACTATTTAGTGAGTTATCTCTTCAACATTTACCTAACCGTTTAAATTCTATGTAACTATTTACTTTCTTATACACCTTCTTTACGTATAATGAAAATGTTGTTTTGAAATTTTACTTAAAAAATAGAAATGTTGTATATAATCTCCTGGCATAATTAAATATCTTTGACATCTTCCCCTTTCATTTGAAATTGAGGAAAACCTAGAAAAATTTTTTTTTTTTATCTTGGATAAAATAATGATATTTAGGATCATATGAAATGAGATTAAATAAATAAAATTTTATAAAAACGAAAAAGAAGCTTCCAAGCAAAATGGGGGAAACCAGGCTGTTTTTGAAATAAAATCTGATCCGTTCGTTTCGATCTGGTTCGTACCAAGTAAAGCCCTTACATACTACTAATTTTTTTTAAAGTACATATTTTGGGCTAGATATCCTAAGACAATTTTTATTCTCTCATGCCCCGTGTTTCAATGAAATATTCATTACTCCGCAAGATTTTATTCAACCTATACTGAATTCAAATTGTTGGAAAACGAATCTTTATATTTCTAGCCCCTTTTAAGAAGTTTAACTTTAATAAAATTATAAAAGAGAAAAATAAAAATGGAAACAAACAAAAACAACCCAAACGTTTTATATTGAGTGACTTCGTTTTTATATAAGTACATACAAACACCCGGTGCACAGTTGAGCCTACATTCCTCGCAGTTCACCAACACTTCGACTTTTTGTAATTTATGATAAAGGCTTCGAGAACCACCCGGGGTTGGCAGCCTGGGGTCGGACCTCGGTCTTATCCGGCCAGCGATGTTGGGCTCCAGGGGCTATCAACAGTTAGGTCAGTTTTAGCCACCATCGCGATCGACTTCTAAATCCAAACCCATTCATACTCTCACTGATTGGTAAAAACATTTTTTCTTGTTTGCACAACATTCTCTCCGTTAAGATGGTTGAGTACTCGATATTCCTAATCATCCTTTTCACCTAATATGAATGAAAAACGGATACTCGTACTCGTTTATTTTAAACTATATGTACGTATTTTTATCGTTACTTATTCGAACGTAACCCAAATTACACGAGATCAGGAATTTATGAGTTTTAATCCAATTATCTCATCTTTAATCACGTTGGTTTGAGATAAAATTAGCTAAAACACCGCAAAATCATTTAGTGAGTTTAAAATTTTTCAAACAATTTATTCTATCATTAAATAATTGTCAGACTTTTAGTGAATTTTCATTTCCAATCGACACAATGAAATTTGTTATCATTTATTAATATTACTTTGTCGAAATAATTTTCCCTTTTGTTTTACCACGTAGTGTCTATCCAATCTTTGTAAATAAAGAGAGATGCATTGGGATGTTCCTCAGGCTTTTCTGGTTCGGGATCTTCTACGCCTTATAGGTCTGGTGTTTGTCCCATTTTAATTTTCCTTTGTGCTACTTAGTTTTGAAGGACTACGTAAACTGGCCATGAGTAGGAGATTATTTGGAGGATCGTCCTGTAGGCTTTGGTGCTTGAAATTGTTCCAGGATTCTTTTTTACGGACTTTAGAACTTTGGTGCCCAACATGCAAATCGGTATGTCGTTATCGCAAAGAGACGCTCATGGAAACAATCGCTAGGCTTTTGGGCTCAGTCAGTCACCAGGACGGTTTTCCGATCAATTTGGAGACTGTGCATCATTAAGATTTTGATGAAGGGATAAACGAGGCTAAGTTTTTCCCCACGCTCTATCCCTAAATATTGAACTTTATTGCTTGGTTTTATGGGATTTTGTTCTGTGTTGATAATATTAGCGGTAGCCAGTTTACACTAGGGCATGGGCCTAAAGCATTTATCGGAGGATATTTTAAATTACGCCTATTATGTTTTCGGACTTTTCATCGAGGTAAAAAATCTATCTCTTCCTGGTTTTTCAGGAGAGTTTTAACAACTACATACCAAAGTAGGGCCTACTGCGGCTGTCCTTATGTAACCAATTAAAACGACTTAGGTTATTCTATGAAAAATTTGATTTCACGATGCCTCCAGCGAGGAACTCGTTTATAGAAAATCACCAATAGATCGACCCAATAAAAAGTTCACTGGTTTTCCATTGGAATGTATTATGTATGAAAAATATGGAGTCTAAGCCACGTGTAAAAGTTCTTTAGTGGTCGATCGTATAAATTAACTGCAAAATTACTAAACCTGACACGTGTTATGATTGAACGATAGAAGGATATGGACAGTCTCGGAGCAGCAGAAACAAGCTTTTGCAGACATTGTAAAAAAGAAAAAAAGAACTGTGTAACATGCTTTACTTTTTCCCTTTGGAAGGAAAAGTAAGCTGCTGATCGTACTTTCGCCCAACAAGTTAAATATTCCTGACCCCAAAGAATAAATTGATTTATAAAGCAAGGCAAAAAAATCCGTTATACGAAAATTCTATTAATAGCGAAATAACGAACATTGGTCGAAGTAGGCAAGGATATTGTTGGACATATAAATATGTCACTTGATATATATATATATATATTTTTTTTTTTTTTTATTAAATTATTTATACCTTTTTAATTATCGTAATATTTCAAAACCACAGGGACAGGCCACATTGTTACAACTTTCTAAACATTATATTTATTATTAATAAATGATTCTTATTTAAATCTCTATATATGAAAAGACATAAATAATTTTCGGGGGCTTTGATTTAATTTATTTGCATAATTAATGAAGAAAGAGAGTTTTTAAGAACGCGCCTAAACCTTTTCTTTATAAAATTCATTCAAGCAATTTAAATAAAAATTTTAAATAGGGGATGATTATCCTGACACAATGAGCTGAGTCAATGGCTGCGCGATTGCGTTTGCCCTCAAAGGGCAACTGGGCAAAATTACGCTCCGGATTCATCCCTTGATTCTAGCACTCAAGTGTAATTAATTATGGAAATTGCGTCGTGCAATTTCCCTAAGTAGCTGGGTGACACTTGTGAGTTGAATTCGTGGAAACTGTATCTTTGTGCCGGGCCGGACCAGTTTCTACGGTCATTGTCGTCAGCTGGGCTATTTGCCAACAGCCAGTCATATTAATCTGCTGTGCTAATTTCTTTATTAACGTCGTTAATCTGGCACTAGGTGAAACTGGATTATCCCGCAATTACTTTGTGGGAAGGTTTTCTTTCCATTTATTAATTATTCAAATGGTCCATTTTTGTTTCACGGTTTTAAAAGGTGGGTTTAGTCTATTTCTACGGTTTATCATCACACATTAACAAAGAACATTTTGTATTTAGTAAACAATAAATTTCATTGATTAATTTATGCTAATTGTGTGAAAAGGTCTATTAATATATTCACTTCAATAATATCAAAATATTTTCTTGCTCACCCTGCAGAATGTCAAACTATGAAATTACAGTCTACGGGTTTCCAATAATTTTGATCTGTATTCTTTCTACTTTGCATTTCATACGTTTCTACTTCTTGCCATCTTCAATGATTCTGATTTATTTGTAGTCTACGTCCTTTTGTAAGATTATTTTAGGTGAAAAGAGTTCGTTCACGGGCCAACGATCGCTGCTAAATTTTCTCATTAGTTAAATATTTATTATAGTGCATTTTTACTATTGGGTTGTCCGGAAAATAATGCAGGATTTTGGTATTAAACAAAAAAAAAGAAACTAGTTACTTTAAAGCAATGTTCTTTAATCAAAATAATTTCCCATACTCTCAATACATTTCTCCCAACGTGTTGGTAACTTATTAATTCCGTCTGAGTAGAATTCAGAATTTTTAGAATTGATAAAGTCAATAAATGCATTTTCCAGTTCCGTTTGATTTTTGAATATTATGTGTTGTAAGTAGTGGTCCAGGTGTCTAAAAAAATGGTAGTCAGTAGGCGAGAGGTCCGGAGAGTAGGGTGGGTGAGGCAAAGTTTCATAGCCAAGCTCCAATAATTTTTGTGACGTTACACGTGACACATGTGGTCGAGCGTTGTCATGCAACAAAATGGGCCCTTTCCGATTTCACTTTTCCAATCGCCTTGAGGTGGTCAGCGACGGTCGTTTTACTGACTTTGAGTTGCTCTGCAAGTTCTCGAACAGTTGTTTTGGGGTTTTCTTCCACCACTGATCGCAGAACATCATCATTAAGAGAGGAAGGCCTTCCACGACCTTCTTCATCTTCAAGGCTGAAATCTCCCTCCCGAAATTTTTTAAACCACCTTTGCACAGTGCACTCATTAACACAACCCTCGCCCCAGACTTGGTTAATGTTTCTAGCCGTTTGGGCTCCGCTTCGGCCGAGTTTAAACTCGTAAAAGAAAATCGTACGAAATTCTCGCTTTGACATTATAAGGATGACTGAATTATTTCCAAGTAGCGGAATGCTACAGAGGTAAACAAACAATATCATTTGGAAGAGGATTAATAAGTGTTGACATTCATACAAATGAGTAATCCTGTAAACGTAAACAGAATATTTTATATAGATTTTTTTTAATGAAAACTAAAAATCCTGCATTATTTTCCGGACAACCCAATATACAAATATAATTTGTATGAATACACACTGTATGCTCTATATGGTAAGCAAAGGCAAATTTTTTTTGTAATCACTAAAAACCAAAATATTAAATTGGTTCTCTTAAACAAATTTTTAGTAAATATAATTTTAACTTGTTGCTCAGAAGTCAGTGGAACTGAATCTCCTGCTTAATTAAAACAAACCTGGTTATTCCGTACACTTGTAAATTGAATACATATTATTACAATATTTATAACCGTAAATTGTGGAAGAATCATAACTTGCATAGTTTCTCTTTACGTTTACATAAAAAAATGGTTTCATTAATAAATAAAAAATGGTATAATATTCTGTTAAATAAAAATTTTTTACACCAAGCACGCGTAAGGCAGTTTACTTCTTTTGAAACATTTCGAAAACATTTCTTTTGTGGTACCTTAGTAGTTAAAAAAAACAAAAAAGAAACAGAAATGTCGATGGTCTTGGTCCGGAGGATAGAAAGTTAAAGAACCCTCGGCCTGGCCGCTAATGAGAGGGGAATTAACCAGCTCTTTCTTATCTGCCATTTCACTTTTCTCCCTCCCTCCCTCTCTCTCTCTCTCTCTCTTTCTTTTCTTCATACAACTCCTTTAATTAATACTTTTGTATGGGATGGGGGCCGAGGAAGAAGAAAAAAAACAGTCATTAACGTTGGCTGATAACAAGTTATATTTAATTTTCCACTCATTGCTCCTTTTGTAACCCGGACCACAGACGGTCAGGAAAGCTAAGCCAAGAAGAAAAATTATCTGCGCCACTAAATGATTAAAGAGTGATAAAATGTAATAAACTCCAAATATGATTTTAAGACATATTGTTATGGTAAGAGACTGGATGTTCCTCTTTTCGTTGTTGTAATTTTTATTTCAAATTACAGTACATACCGACAAAAACAATAAATCATACATCTAGACTATTTACTTGAAATGGCACTGCTGATATTAGGTAGGGATTATCAATCTACTCAATGAACTGATTGGAAGTTAAGGCTGCCTTTTTATTAATTTTGAATCGCTATCAAATGTGACCATAAAAGCCATTAATTGATAACTTCAATTATTGTTTTGTTCGAAAATAAAGCAAATACATTGAATTGTAAAATTAAGAAATAAAATTTATACAAATCGAGGTGCTTATTGATAGCTTCCCACAGTAACTAGGTTTTCTCGTTCATACAGTTCTGCAACAGTCGGAATGAGTCATTATCGATGCTAAGTCCGTTGAATACATCGAAAGGATCAATTCTTAATTAGATCACTCTGGATCGTTAACTATTTGTAGTTCTGTAGTAATGAAATGCTCTCCAATTAGCCTATTCTTAACGTATCCGGTTAACATTAAGCAATAGAGAGTTCAGTTTCAGTTTACCAATACTACGCAAAAAACGTAATTTTCTACCTCTCAATCAAGCTTTCGAGATTGGTGCGACAGTCCGCTCTTATCATCACATAAGCACCATGTAAAAGGATAGGACTCACTACCCTAGTTGCTGGAGGTTGTAGTGATGTTATCAGCTTAAACCTAAGCACAGTGGTAGCAATGTGAGCAATTTACATATCAGCATAGCAGCCCCGCCTGAGATGGTCGCAACGTTTTCCAGCATGCCTTAGAGAAATGTTAATATTTTCAAACGAAAATTACAAGTATTTTCAATTTCCCCCATTTTGTAAACTGTTAATTTACTTGTTCATAAAGAATCTTGTGTAATGAAAATTCATTGTGAACTAGCCAAACAGAAGCAAATTAACACATCGATGTGTGTTCAATTTGGTGACACCAGTTCACAAATCACCGTATGCGGTAAAGCAACGAATATTTTCAACTATATTGATTAGTTGGTTAAATGGGATGAATTTGAAGAGATAACAATAACCAACATTGCTTTCTGAGACATAATTAAATTAACATTTTAAACGCAATACTGTATAATTATTTAAAATGTTCGATCGCCAAATATCAGTATTTTAAATCAAAGCACGGAGGATAAAAGGCCATTTTTTCATACGACTGAAAGTTAATATTTCAATTAGCCTAGCTAATAGATGTGATAACCTTGGAGGTACATTATGTTAACAAACGGTGTAGCGGTAAGTCAGGAACATGACATATGACCCTCTTACCATCATTAGAAATGGGAAAACGACACCAAATTAAGTGAGACTTGTTGCAGAGAAATTAGCGACAAATATTTGTACTGATAATCAACTATTTGTATTTAGCAAACGTCGTAGATCCAATAAAAGTCACTTTTTACAGGAAAACCTAATCTATAAAATTTAATTTAGCCAATCCAGATCACTTTTTGTTGGTAATAATTTTAGCTATGGTTATAAATTTTGTGCAAATAGTTTCAAAAAATAGATTATATCTTTTTATTCTGTACTGTGTCCCCAAATTTAATCCACCCCAAGCCTATCCTTAGGAATTTCCTATCACTGATAATTTTCTTTCCTTAACTCCAGGCGAATTAAAAGATTAGATACTGGCTTGAGAGCAAACTAAATAAAAGGTGGAAAAGTTCCACGCGAGGGAACGAGATTGTTTTCTTAACGAAATCCTTCCAAATCCAATTGACTTTTTGCAATTGGGTTTTAACGTATTTTGAAAGTCTAGCTGATATTAAACTCGCCATCTTATCTCATTTGATCCAAATTCCTCACACTTTTACTTTACAAAATATAGTTTTACTCTAGTCTGTCTGCTTTCTCTCTCTCTCTCTCTCTCTCTCTCTCTCTCTCTCTCTCTCTCTCT
>CM077108.1:785763-809053 GCA_039619505.1 Cimex hemipterus
CTCTCTCTCTCTCTCTCTCTCTCTCTCTCTCTCTCTCTCTCTCTCTCGCTCTGTATTCTTCATAAACTCTTGAATAACATATCCATGTTTACTCCACCAATCATTCATCACGTGAAACCTTTTTCACATGTACAGGTTGAAACACGTTTTCATTTCATGCTTCAGATGCTTCTTTTTGTATATAAATCTCCTGACATAGAGCATGCATAATAACGTGTAAATATCAATAATAAAAGAACTAGAGAGAAAACGTAGTATTTACTTGGTACACCAATTAAATTAACGAAAATTCTATATACTGTTAAAATGGATTACGACAGTAAATCTGTTATAGTTACCTTCACGTCCATTTAACAATAAGATATTCCTCCATCTTTGCCATTGCATTACATCTGAAAAAGGATTTTGTCTAAGCTCATTTATTACAGTAGCAGACTTGTCATTCGGCGTGGGAAAGAAATGCTGAACCTTTATAGTCTGACACGAATCCAGTTTCCTTTCCACTTTTTAAAATAATTTTGTATTCATGCGATGTCATTTCGGATGATGTAATATTTGGAACTCATCACAAACCTCATTCAACTCTAATGTGAGCTTTTGGTTCATACGGTCGTGCGGAGGTCGAGACAGAAATTATAACTCAGTGGGAAACTCAAACTTGTTATCTCAACGGTGGATAATTTGGTAATAAAAAGAACTGGTTGTTCGTGTTGACATGAAACACACAGTTTTGATAAATATCTAGTAAATTCTTTGTAGCATTTATTCTCTACGTGTACACAAAAATTAATAATTATGATTTGCAGATTGATAAGTGCAGTTCATAAACAAGTAAAATATACATATTTTAAGGGGGGGGGGGCAAACTTTTGTATTGGTACTCATATTATTTGCCCTACGAGCACATCTGGTCGTGGCGAAAATCACCGCATACCTCATAAAACTTCCTTAATAAAAGTAACATCGTAGAAAATGTCGACTGCCGGCGTTCAATATATACATCAACAAAAAGTAAAAAAGAAACCTTAATTAAAGTTATATGTACTTATTTGTAACCACTTAAAATGGTAAGTAAAGAAATTCTTTCTTGGTTGAAGATGTTGAGGAAAATTTTGTTATTCCGAAAAAAACAAAACAAAAATGTGTTAAAATTTAGAGGGATATTGGCAGTGTATATGCATATAAGAGAGTAACTAGAATGCTTCCTTGCGGTACTCCAGCAACGAGAAGAAAGGAAGAGGAAAGATGTGCACGTTGTCTGTGGTAATACCTATCGGATAGATAATAGAGTGAGGGGAGGAGACCGTTTAACCTGGACAATACTCTCCTCACTCACGGCTGGAAGAGATGACGTCTACCACTTGATGACCCTGTTGAGCTATGATGTGAATTGGAAGTTTAGGAGGAGATAAGTACAATGAGAGGAAGCAAATGGATGGGTATCAAATCATTACGTAGTAAGGTTTATTGTGTTTCGGGATCGCAGTAATTATTGAAAACTTCTAGAGCAAGCTATAGTGAGTTGTTCTAAGGATTGAAAAGTAGGTTACAAACATGAGCTCTTTTATTAGGAAGATTGCGGACCACTGTCGGAGTCGTTAGGTTATATCGTGATTTTTTTAGGCAATTCATCAATAGCTTTTTTGATTTTATTTGTAGTGATAGGTTTCGGAAGAGGAAGTAAAGGTAAGGTTCGCTAAAAAAAAGGGTATATGTGGTCTGAGTGAGAAATGTTTTGGAGGACAGTAGCTGTTTAGTGCAAAACCAGATTGATTTGTGCTTAATAGTATGTTTTGCAGTAAATTTTTCGAATTGTACTTTTAAGTTTTAGATTTCGTTTTGACTGGTTTAAAGTGTTGTAGTGCGGTCTGATGGTTGCGTTGTCCTGTTGAATTTAGTATCAAAAAGCCTTTCAAAAAATGTACATTAGTGAGTATGTCGCCATTTGAAATATTCAAGCTCCTATCCCGCTATCCTGGCGAGTAAAACTAAAATTTTATGCTCATGAGAAAGTGAATTGAAAATTGACCTAATGCAATAAGAAATATGTAAAAAAGACCATGGATAAGGACTGAAGGAAAAACTCTTAGTTCCTTTGTCAAACATTTGAGGAATATATATCCTACATCAAGACTTCGAAACTATTTCTAATAATCAAAACTGTAAATATAAAAATCTATTACAATACTCGAAATTTTGTCTTGAACCATAATAAACGTTGAGTTTTACTTTGAAAAACGGAGAGATATTTTCCCCGTCCAATCTGCATTATGAATATCATTGGGGCGAGTGAAGTCTCGTCCACTCTTCCAAGTAAAATTTATAACGTAATGAATGATTGTAAATATTCTTAAAAATGAAACGTGACTATTGTCAAAAAATTGGAAAATTATGGATTCTGGAAATTTGAGTTGGTCGAAAAATTATGTTAAATCTTTTTTAAAAAATATGCTCCTTACCAAAACACATCTAACTATGACATTTTCCTTGAATCGCATACAAACCTTTTCTACACTAGAGCTGTACCTACCATATGCACAGAAAATATTGTTAGCCGATATTGTCTGCGGAAAAATAAAAAATAAATAAATCTGCGCGTGATGTGATTTAGGTCGTTTATAGTATTTTAAAAAATAAAAAATACATTTTAAAATCCTCTGGAAAATAACACTTTGCTGTATAAAACAAACTGTTTAAACGTCCACGCCCTTAACCTACAAGGAATAAGGACGTATTTAGGCAGGATCCGCTATTAGTCTGATGCAAACAGGTTTAGCATTATGAGAGTTATATTGATGATTAGGGTTGGCTTTAAACTTCAAGAGGGGCAAATATGAATGTATATTATTTGTAAAGAAGATACATCGAATTATACAAAAAGATAAATGATATGTATTCATTTACATTTACATACGATACAACAAGTTTTTCCCAGTTATGGCATTACTGTGTCATCAAACAGCTTTTAATTTTATAACGAAGATTGTTTTTATAATAAGTCTGACTTCCTAAATACTAATCCTCTTCTTGAAAATAAATTTGTTAAGTATTTAATAAAGTTAACAATTTTAACGTGATTTACTCCACCAAGGAATTTTAACGAGCAAATTTTTTTTCACAATTGCCGCTGGTACTTGGTTTGGTTTATTATGAAAAAACTGAAAAAAAAAAAGATACGGAATTTTAAAAATATTTTAATTATAAAAACCATTTATATGATTAACAGAATAGGATTCAAAGCAAGCGGAAGATTGTTGGTATAATTTTACCTCATCTAACAAAACTTTTAATTTTTCTTTTAAATTTAAAATTATATTTAATCTACTTGCAGTACCAACACAATTTTTATTTTATTTTTGCTAGGAAAATTTTTTTTAAAGGAGAGGTAAAAGATTTAAAACTTTGTGACACAGACTTAGCGAAACACCTCCGAGCTTAAAATTTTCTATTATTTTAATGTCTGACTCCTATTAAGGCGTTTAATACCTATCCTAGATACTCCGAAAATCATTGCTTCCCACCGTTTCGGCTTCCATTCTCATCATTCTACGATCCAACATGGTTTCAGAGCTGTCAACACAAACTCCTCTGCTCTGGAGAATAAAACGTATCTTGAGTATGTTCCTAGATATAGACAAGCTAGGGTCCGGCAACCTGGCTTGCGTTATAAATCTTCTACCTTCTACCGTTCGGCAACGAGTTCTCGGACGTCAGACAGATATGATCATGCGTCTCTCAAGGGAGCATTCTTGGTCCTACCCTTTAAATCACCTATACTACTGACCTATCTGCATACCTCAATACCATCAGCAATTTATGTGAACGGTGAAGACTTAATGAAGCAAAATTACTTAGGGAGCACTCACATTGAAAAACCAGTCTTGCCCTCCACTGTACATCAATTACAATGAGATTTCGACTTCCATTCAAGTCAAATAGGACTATACTTAGACAGCAGACTGACATGGAATATGTCCTCCGAATAAAGCGCTGGCATTAGCGTTAGAGTTTCCACCGTGTAAAAAAATGTTTTTACCCACATCTGTAATATGTAGGAATGTATAATAAAAAATTTATGATGAAAATAATAATCTTCTACTAGCAATTTTTCATTCGGGTTTTTATAAAAATCACAAATGTGTAGTCAACAATGAAAATTTGTAGCCAGAACATAGGGTAACACTTAGAAATTCGTGAATGAGTATGCCAGGGGGTTGTGTTAACAATTTAATTAGACCACGGCAGTTGTGCGGATGCCGGTTAACCTCCTCTTAGATGAGGATAACATTTGTTCAACTTGATCAAACCCGTGGCTGAGTAAATGCTAACCTCGTCCCCGCCCCTACGACCAAACTCACAATCTCTTCCTCGCGCACATAGTTGGGATATTTCCTATTGGATTATTACCAAACTTCCTCTGTTAGTACAATGCCCTCAAAAGGAACAATGGACTTAGAGTAACTAAGGTGCGGCCTACCGCAGCCCAGACAGAGCTCGTCAATAAGTTATCGCCTTGTCCGCTTCTTCTAGAAAAAGTATGATCGCAACATTTTTAAGCTATTAGGCATAATCTTTCAAAAGTTGAGGACGAAACTTTTTTACAAAAATTCTCCAAAATAATAAATAGTAACAACATTAAAATTGATAATAAATTGATCAGTATTCGACTCGCTTAATTTAACTGTTCTCTCAAAAGCGATCATGCCTAACCACCTCTGGCAATATACCAAGAATGACGGACGACGAAAAATGATAAATATCCGTCAAACAGTTATCTACCGACCACACAATGCGACATTGCAGAAATAAAAATTCCAGGTCAAAATCGGGCACTTCCAACGGGAGATGAGGATTAAATCACGATATAAAGTACGAATTTTTAAGATTTTCTGGATGTGTCCACGTTCGGAATTACATCGGAATTACAAAACATAGTTTTATTTATGAGATGTCAGTTAGAACATTAAGTAAGAAGACGTAAAAGAGTATCATGTCGTAATTATGTAAGCTTGTTTAGAGTTAAGTTGTCTATGGGGATTCCAAATCACATGTTTTTTTATTGATCTGCTTGATGTATCTCTAGATGCAGCACATTGTCCGCTGTTGGGAGGAGGATATTACTGAAGAATACTGGGAAAATAATTTTTTTTGGAGAATGCCAATTATATGTTTGCATTTTTCTCTGCTGAATTTTATTCATTTCGGTGTAAATCAAAATACTAGCAGTGTGTGGTGTAGATGACAATTGCGATTGGAAACGCCTGGAGAGTCAGAACGCTGCTTGGAGGAACGCCAGTCGCTTCTTACGTCAAGAGTTTAATGATTCTGAAAGAACTGTCGGTGAGACAGCAGTGAAGATTGTCCAATAACTGAAGGAAGACTGCCTATGAGCACGAAGAGCCAAATTGCCAAAGTTGTCAAATTCGATCAATCAAAAGCTTGATTTATGCTGAAAATCCCTAATAAGTACTCCACGAAAGAGAAAATGACATTTTAGATACCCTGATGGCCGTAAATTAAAATTTGCGTATTTAGCATTAGACTTCATTTTAAATAAATGCTTTTCTTTTTTCAGTATATGGGTAGGCTTTGGTTTACAGAATATTTGGATATAGAAGTGTTCTCAAACTACAGGAGGTTGTAGGATTGAATAGGTTTGTAATGATTATGTTGGCCTTTGTGGGGAAGTGTTGGAGGATTTTGGAAGTAATAAAGTCAAAACATGGAAATATCTATCACCTTGTTGTATAGTGTACCGGACGTTAGATGCTGAAGAAGCTTTACGTAAGGTGGGTTTTTTATATTACATTTGTTTCTGTACATGTCAAAAAATTGTCAAAATCCTGTGTGTAAAACTTGCCATTATAGAACTTTAAAAACTTTAAACTAAAATAATCCCTTGTTTTAAAATGTAATATTCTTAAGTTCGAAGACTATGGTTGGGTGTCCCTTCTCATTGCTTATTAGCTATTGGCCCACTTGTTTTCAGATGTTTTTCAGTTTCCAAGGAGCAGTCACACTCCGGCTGATCATTGACCTTGTCTCACTATCGCAATGTATTTGCAAGTTTTGTTTTTCACACATGGACTTTGAGGTGTATAGTTAGTTTTGCAGGTCCTCCTCTATGTAGTTTGTCTGCTGTTTATTCCCCACAATTTCTCTGTTTGACATTTCACGTACTTGTAGGGGCGCATGGATTTCTAATATAATGTGATCTTTTTCAGTGTCACCTTACTGTCAGAATTTTCTACGATCGAAGCATTAATAGTGTGTAATGGAAAGATCAACGTGTACTTCCCTAACGAGTTTCATGTTGTTACGCGCCCGTAAAACCCGAGGATATATTTTAAAATATTAGGATGGTTTGGACTTCGCTATTAGAAAGGCCGTTATGTGATCATGAGCGCAAGGCAACAAATGTATTGAAGTAAATGAAGTTAGACCGGCGGGTGAATTGGATTCGATTTTTGGGACCTTTTTTAATATTATTTTTTAGGTCAGAAAGTCTTTAAATGTAATAATTTGGTGTGGGAGAGAGGAAGTTTGAACAACAACTTTAATATATTTTATTTTATTTTTATTTGATTTATAGATAATTTTAGATGTTTATTTTAGGTTTGAATTGAGGTTGAAGTTCCCAGAGTTTGATCAAATTTACTCTAAAACTTCCCTTTTATTTTGTTACATGCGCTTAAGTAAAAAACTTAATATCCAGGGAAAGGACCCGCAAGGAAGACTTTTCCGAACAATTGATGGCTTTCTGCAGTATTCAACAGTGAGGCTCACACCGATTTAATCCATTAATTGTAGGGATTTTCTCCGTACTACTTTTTTACCCTGTGTAGCCTGATTATATTCAATATCGTATCGTCGAAAAATCCATTCCTTTAACAAATGGCTATTTTGAACGGTTAAAATTAAAACAATTGGAGCACAAATGGTCGTGGTGACGAGAGTAAGTAACAAATCTAATTTATCGCCTACACTTTCCCAAAGTTTATTTGACCCAGACGTCAAGTGAGGAAAATCCGGTATTATTTTCTGAGAGTCCCATGATATAAAATAGCTCCCTTTCTCGGTCGTCAAGGAGGTGCTTGAGATCGATGCACATCATACAATTCCCGACTTAGCCGGCCATATCTGGGCCGTATTTTTTCAAGAAAATTGTTCGGCACGTAAGGTCCTATACAATGGTCGGCTCGTTCGCCCGATCTCGCCCTTCTGGATTATTTTTTATGACCCTAACTCAAAAACTGGGTTTACGGCGGCTGAAGGCCAGAGGCCTAGATGATAATAAAATAAACAAAATAACATTTCTTTATTGATTTAAAATTTAAACAATAGTTTAAAACAACTAGAAATTTTAAAACCCAATTTCTCACTTTTTCCTATTTTAAGTTTGTTTTTTCAATTATTTATACTTCAGTTAATTTACATCTGTATTATTACAGTTTAATATTAACTCGAAAAAATTTGTTGTTGAATGTTACATTGTGAAATTTTTTTCCTGTGGTCTGGGGGGTTATGTGTTTGATTTCGCCTTCTTCAGTGATTAGCCTGGGTGAGTTCTATGAAGTCAAGTCTCTTTTCAAAAGATGCAAGTGATTCGGTGCCTCTTATGGTATTATGGTTTTTTTTGTTCATGTCTTTCATGTTCATGTTTATCGAGTCTTTTTTCTTTCGTTCCGAGTCGTCGATCGTTTTGCCCTTTATTTGGTATAGTGTTTGGAATGATATAAATTGCGTGTGTGAATTGTTGTAATTTGTCGGTTTATAAATATTTTAATGGTAAATATGTTTTTCGGCTTTTTTTGTCAATCATGAAATAGTACAAAGGAAGTCCGTATTGTTGACAGTTCCTTATGGTAGTCTATGTCTGATGAGTCGCTTGGATTGATTGTCCGTCAAATCTACAAAGAGGTAGAGCTCCTTCAACCTGAGGCTGAGCTGTAGGCTCGAAGTCCGGGTCGAAAAGCAACTTTCTGTGAATGGGAACTATCTCTTTACAAAGTTAAAAGTTTTAGAACGCTGAGATCTAAATTATTGGAAAATACCAAACTACAGATTCACTAGGCAAACTCTAAGAAAAAATATCAAAAATTATTACCAAAAAAATTATGTTTCAACAATATTATATTATATTTATTATATTATAACAATATTTCTTTTGCTATTTTTTCGTGAATTTCAATGGGGAATTCAATAGAAGATTATTACAACCGGCCTGGCTATTAATTTAACTTTGTCTGTGGCACTGGCCTGTGTAATTTGCAAATAAGGGCTGTGAAATTAATTACATAAGCTATTTTTAATAATAGTTATAAAATGATAGTAACTAAACTACATAAAAATAATAATAACAATTCACAAAACTCATTTCAAATAGAAATCCTCAATGTATTTTGGACACTGATGGCCAAAAAAAAAGTATACCTTTCAGTCTTTTTACAAACTCCCCGTCTCATAACTAAATCATCAGCTAAAGCTGGCCAGGGTAATTAACAAATCTGCTCTTGTTCTGCATCGTTAAAAAAATATTTTTAGGGTTCTGTTGGAAAAAATGAAAAAAAAGTTTTACCTACGGTAAACTTGAGAGACTAACATTGGTTTAAATGATTTATTTTTCTTCAGTGTAAATAATTCTCAGTTAACTTTGTTTGCATCGTGTAATTTGATTTTACTGAAAAAATCCGTGGCTACTTTTATTCACTATTGAAAATTGCAATAAATTATACAACTTTCTAGTATACTGTAGTACAACAGATCGAGTACTGAATATCTTAATTTTTTGTTTGTATTAACAATTCTAACTCTTTTTGACAGATATCACTTACTCCTACAATGTTTGAATCTATCTAGGTAAATATTTAGCAATAAATATTAATTTCTTTGAAAGAATAGAAAATTATGGATTTCAGATTAAGATAATTAAATTTAATACCTAAACTTCTACTTTTCTACATGACCGATTTCATGAGATTTGGAAGGGACTCAAAAGAGATCAAATGAGTTCTAGCGCTAGGTCCTTTTCATCCTGAATTGCTTGTTTATTTTTGTAATTCAAAAATAGTAAGGAAGCCAACACATACAGACCTAAATTGTGAGATTCTTTATTGGTGAGATTTTTGTTATTTCTAATTACAAAGGAAGATCGTATTCAACAACCGAAGGAATAGCTTCCTTGACAGCCAAGCTGCACGTACATCAATAACCTAATCGGTAGTGTTTGTGATCGAAACGAATACCTGTTGGAGACAAAATATAATTACTCTAGTTTTGGACATAAGGGCAACAAAGAAGCCGATAAACTGGCCAAAGAAAGTCCTATCAGGACAACGATTAGTCTACAGCTACTGAACCCTTCGGGGCACACCAAATTGCCAGAAACGTAAATAAATTAGTTAAGAATGTCTTGACTTCTATGAAAATCAGAAAAAAAACATGCGAAAATGTTCATTAAAGGATAATTTTAGATACTAGCTGCAAAACTAAACTCCAAAGACAAGTTAGGACTAGATGACACATCAGAAGTGGTAAGAAGACGTTATTTGAAGTTATTTTCAATGAGCCTTCTACTTAAAGTCTTGAAGAAAATCGAACATGTCTGACTTGAAGATACCTTATCTCATTTACCGTAATGCTGAGGGTTCTTAGAGCTGGTGATGGATGAATCCTTTCTCTCTCTCTCTCTCTCTCTCTCTCTCTCTCCCTCTCTCTCTCTCTCTCTCTCCCTCTCTCTCTCTCGTCTAGATGAGACCTATGTCGACCCCGGCCTTCTAGTACGAGGCTTTGTTCATCTGAACCTTTTGCCGATTTCACTTTAGCTGTACCCTTCCTCTAATTATAATATGAATCTGACACTGTCATACTCACTCAAATATCTGAGCCATTTAAATGGTGCAATTGAAAAATGTTTAAGAATAAGAAAAATATAAAATGGAATCAACTAAAGAAAGAGATTGAAAACTGAAAGCGATCTTTAGGCCTGGCAGAATGGATGGGTATAATGCTACTTTTTTGTGCTTAATTAGTCTGTACAAAAGGAAACGAGAAAAGTAAACAAAGAATTATTTTCCATTTATTTTGAATACGAAAGCTCCGAATTACCTGAAAATAATCAAAAATTGGATCTAATTTTAATCTAAATGAACCGAGTGGTGCGTTAATTTTGCCCATCAGTGTAGTTTTTAAAAAATGAGTTGGCAAATATCTTTTACTTCTGGCGCGGGTGAAGGGGCTAAAAAATTTAATATAATTATTTTGGTGAAATATGTTTTTGTTTTAGTTCATTATATTATAAACAAATGAAAGAAAATCAAATTTCGTTTGGAAAACACTACCATTTTAAACATGTCAATGATCGAGCTTTAAAAAATTTATTACGTTATGTTCAATTTAAGCGAACGTTTATTATTATTTTTGTATACCCACTTGCAACAAAAAAAAAAAAAAAGTAAAAATCGTTAGCACATAACCGTAATTACATTAAAATACAAGGTGAGATCATAGGGAGTATTCTTTGAAATTCTGCCAGTGGAAAAGAGTTGGGGTTATGCGGTTGAGAAGTACCCCCTTTTCGGGTTGGTTTGGCCGGGATTAAAGTCTACTCTAACGTCTCTTTCTAAATGCAAATCCTAAGCCATGGTCAGAGCAGGTGATATTCCGTCTTTTCCTCCAGTTACAGCCTGTTTTCAGACCCGGTTTTACCATTGCACACCTCACCGGCTATTACAGAATGAAATAAAACTGCCTCCCCCTGATCTCGAGGGAATTGTTTGAATTTTTAAAAGGTCCGCTTTTTATTTTTTTCCGTTTTACACCTTGGTAAAGAACGATACAGAAACTACGGAAAAACTGTACTTCTAATTCTATATAATTTTTATATAAAGTTTATTCCTATTGAACTACACATCGAAACTTTTTAATATAAAAATAAATCTAAGTATTTTGAATTGTAGACACAGATAGTGCTGATATCTTCCCATTTAAGCTGAAATTTTAAATCGCAATTTGTTTATTTATGAATAATCAGCCTAATTGCCTGTATATTGTATTACTATACAATATAACTCTTTCGTTGGGTAGGCTGCGATTTAGGAGTTTTACATTACAACAGGTGTGATGGAAGGTGGTTTATTAAGCTCTCTGTTATTATCCTTATTCATTAAAGTATTAGAAGAAAGAGGGAAGTGGTGTGGCTTAATGTTAAAAGAGTCGTCCTCTTCCGCAACCCATCGCACCGCGACCGATATTGGTCTATTGTACAATTTCCATAATTGTCCAGATTCTTCGAGCATCAAAAGATTTTTTTACCAGATTCTGAACTTTTTTTACGTGTTTCGTCTTTGGGCGCTTCCAGTAGTCAGAATCTCATCTTGCATAGGTCTATGCGACAATAAAACACATTTTACTATCGAGGTAACAATCAATTCAACATAAATAACTTTCAATTATTTATTTTTTCCATGTAAGGTCTTGAGTGAGATAAAAAGTGAAATCGAATATTGTGTAATAAGTAAAAAAAGTATCGCTTCATTAAACAGCTCCCCGTGGGCTCGAACGTCAACACGACATTTGACAATGGCAAAAGGGAAGATTAGAACGGTTGTAGGTTGAGATGGTGAGATGGTCTGAGTGGATCGAAGTCACGGTAGCTCAAGGGGTTAGAACGGCGTATTTAACCGAGAGTCGTGTGTTCGACTCCCGCTCGTGACACTGACTTTTTTATCTCAACCAAGATCTTACATGGAAAGAATAATTAATTGAAAGATGTAATTCGGTCAATTGGCCACTAAAACGTAAATGAAGAAATAACTTTATTGATTAACGTTATGTGCTTTGTCGCTTATGCTCCAAAGAAAGTTTGATTCCCAGGAAACAGTATACAACAAGGAACTGATATAGGGAGAAATACAGCTCACTTACAGTTGTACTAACCGACAATGATGGTTTTAGATTATGACTTAGGTTATACGGATTGAGAAGTTAACGCCGTTTCAAAATTCGACCAATATTGTTGTATTGTGTAATATCCATTATCTAAATATTTCCGTAAACCCTTTAGTAAATCCAGAGGATTTCCTAAAGGCAGCCCTGTGTCTCCTTCAGGACTTGGCTTTTCTTCACCCAAGAGTAAGAACCTAAGCTTGCCTACGCCTTCGCAGGAGCGGAGGAAGTTTACAGCTGTTTCGTCTCCTTCCTTGCAATATCTGTCTGGGCTTGTTTCTGCTTCTTGCATAGCAGCCTACAACATTTAAAATTATTCCTGAACTTAATTATTGTTACTGAATTTAAAATTATTTAATGAAATTTAAATATGCGTGTAAGATTTTAATACAATAATCGAAAGATTATGGCCATGAAATTAAATGCCTATTATGCATTTAATGAAAACATTGTTTTATTTACGATTAAACTTAATTATTATTGCAATCATTATGACAAACTATATTAGAGTTTATATAAAAAAATTAAATAATGCAGTTCATAGTTTTTAACAATATATACAAATTGGTAATAATAAACTTTAAGGGAGGTGTTTGATTTTGAAATATGATCATGTCACGATCTTTAAGGATTGAGAAACTTGCTCCGTCGCGTCCTTGTTTTATCGTCAGGATATAAGGACGGAATATAGTTAAATTTCAACTTTCTCTCAAGGGCGCTAGGAAATTTTAACCCTAGTACAATCAACTTGAATAAACTTGTTAACTCAGTTTCCTAACGGATTTCGATATTTTAATTAAAATGGATTTTCGACCGACGCGACGATACACGGATTGAATTGAAAATTGTCGTAATTCTACGGTACCTGCTAATTAAAAAAAAATCAGAGCGAGATACCACCTGAAAATTAAACTAACATAAATTTTACAGTCGTAATAAAACTATATAATGCCTCCCTTGTTGCCAATGGTGTTAACACTATCGCGTTCAGACGGGATTGAATTGGATTTTTTTAATTCAACCTACCAGTTAAATCACTACCAGTTTTAATTTCATCGCCGGAGGATTTTTATTGGTACATTACGTATATTTTATTACTTCTTTGTGTGATTACTTTTAACGTGGATGTGTTTTTTTTTGGGGGGATGAAAATTGTTTTGTGTGACAATTTTTGCGTTACTGCTAATGTGGATTAGGGTAGGAATGGTTAGGTTAGATAGTGTTACATTAGGGTTAGGCTAAAGACGAGTTACATTGGGTTATTTTTAGGAACGGGTTAGGGTAAAGGTCGGTGTTACGTTTAGATTAGGGAACAGCATATGTCATGGCTGGAATTAGAAACAAATCAGATAGGAATAGATTAGGTTAAAAGTTGATACTAATTTGTGAGTATAACAATCCCTTTTTAACTAATAAATTGGTACACTAACATCAAGATTTTAGCATAAAATAAAGGTTTGCTTAGAGTAGGGAATTTCCAAATTAGATACGGTGAAAAACACATTACGTTAGATTAATACATAACCTTTATAAGACTGCGGAACTTCAAAATATGAGGGTAAACACAATAAAAGCAAAATATATATGCCCATGTAAATTTGGTATAAACAAATTTTACAATTAATTAATTATTTTTATTTGAATTCAGTTTGAGATTAAAGATGAGTGGCACGACCCATGGGATTCGAATCCGTATATTTTTCTTACATAATGGTTTTTATGTTGTAACGAATTCCTGAGCAAAATTGTATAGTCTGCTTAAATGTTTTACAATATTAACAAGGCTAGGCATGCTACTGAATTCATGTAAATTATGAAACTTAAATTATTACTTTTTAACGAAGTATTTAAAGAAAATACACAGTTTTGAACAATAAGTAAAATATTGTTTTTAAAATTAACTACTTGTATTGTGGGTTGAATTAAATGCTGCCTTTAAAATGTTCTATTTTATGATTTTGATACGAATATCCGAATTATCATTTTCTTAACCATTGAAATATCAGTCAATTAAATAATAATTAATATCATTGTTTCTTAATAGGAAAGCATTATAGTAAAAGTTGTAAATCTATGCTTGCAAATATAATAGGTCGGTAGCAAATAATTGGTAGATATATTGAAAGGGAGGAGGAGGAGGAGGTGGAGGGGAGAGAGAGAGAGAGAGAGAGAGAGAGAGAGAGAGATGATATATACTGAATCGACGATCAAAAATTACCAAAGATTATTTTAAATATTTCAGGTTTGGTCAAATGAAAAGTCCCATCTTTAAGAAAATGAAAAAAAAAATAGAAAAGTTATAAATGTTGTTAACCATTTCTCAATGAACCTGACCTGAAGCTAAAACGCGTGCTAGTGTACAATACATAAGAGACACGGAATTACAGTGATCCTTGTCGAATAATGTTCTTCTATTCAGATCGACAAACGCCACCAACTTATTGATTAGCGACATATTCTAAATATATGACCTTCCTTTTTGTGTCCCCGTTTTCACCTGTCTAATTTCATTTCCCAGGTTCTTGGTGTTTAAAAAGTGTGGTGATGTGGGCGCCCGAGATGGTGAGAGCGGGCACTACACTCCAGCTGATCTGCCACTACGACCTGGAAGATTCCGACCTGTATTCAATCAAGTTTTATCAGGGCGACCAGGAATTCTACAGTTACGTGCCGAAAGAGGCTCCGCCTACCAGGGTGTTCGCACTCCCCGGAATACAAGTTGACGTAAGTACTATTGATAATGGATGAAACAAAATTTAATTGCCCCGGAATGAAGTGCATTGTAAAAAAACAAAACAGAACAAAAAATACATGATTTTCCGAGCTATATAGCCAAAGTTAATTTTCTCTTTCATTCATTTGCCCTGATTCATCTTTTAAAATGAATCCGCATACTACCTGCAGGATAATAACACTTACACCATCGTGGAAATCGATCCTTTCAAATGTACTACTCCACAATATGCACTGGAACAAATTTAAAATGTTGATCTCCCCTTTAATTTTCGTAGATATCAAGACTGTCTAGCAGAAAATAATATTTACTTGAACCTATGTTTTAAAGGTTATCAACACAGACATGTAGGTGAATACTGTGCAGAACAAATAACCAGTCCTCTTAGCTTAAAGAATCACGAACTTAAAGCGTACAACAAAGATGTGAAAGTGTACTCATGCGGTAATCATTCAGCCCTTGATTAAGATACAATAACTGCCCGTGTTTTGCGCGAGCGTTTTCTATCAAGAGATTGATTGTGGATTGTAAAATCACGAAATGACAAAGTTTATTAAAATTTATACAACCAAATTTAAATAAATCCGGTCCCTTTACAGCATGTCTAAATGGAATTATATATTGATATAATTGAAGAGCCTTATGGCATTAACGACAAACTACGTACATCCACAAGGGATGGCGCATTTATCAACAATGACAAAGAAGAAAAAGGTGAGCAATTCGTATTGCCATTTTGATGTTATATTTCATGCCTCATTTGCATTTCTGTCAGTAATGCCCAATCTCCGTGGCAAACAATTTTTTATAAAGACTAGCGAAACATGCAACCTGCTTCCTAGATTATTCAAAACTATATAAATGATAATTATAGAGCAAATTCACTAATTTCGTAGCCCGCTTGACCAATTAATACATTGCAATTAAGGTTTTTAGTTGAGATAAAAATGGTAAAAAGTAGGGACCACTCAAAAGGTGGGGTTGTGATGGGAAGTTAGTGTCCGAGTGGATTGAGCTCACGGTAGCTCAAGTGATAGAGCAGCGGCGTATCTAGCCGAAGATCTTGGGTTCAAATCCCGCTCGTGCCATTGACTTGTTTATCTCAATTAAAAACCTTAATTGATTGATTAATTAATTATATTAATTATATATTAACAATAAATAATAGTAATTTATTAATAGTATATTAATAATTATATACTTAATATGGAAGATGAGCAATACACTAACTACGACTTGGTATGTCATCTCCCAATGTAAGAGAAAAACTAATGGACATTTTTCTTTCGACAAAATCTATAATTATGTTTGAAATACATTGATTGAATGCAAAAATATATTTTGCATTGAATAAATTAAATTTTGTCCACATCCTACATGTATTTGTTAAATTTAAAGAAGTTTGTAAATCGAAACGTTGGCCCGATAAAGAAAATGTGTGAGGCATCTCGCAATTTCCGAATAATCTTTAATTTTCCCTAACGGCAATTATGGGAATAATACTTTTTAAAGTCCCCGAGGACGTAGCGATATTGACCTAACCGAACAGCCCTCACAGTCCTTTTAAGACAAAAGGAAAACAATAATTATAGTTCAAATGAAAAAGTTGAAAAAAATGGATGGTAAGGCAAAATCAGCATTTGGACATAAATTTAGAACTAAAGAGGCAAACTGGGAATTGTTCAATAAATAATTTAAGAACGCGGCTTACAAGCTTTTAGAGGAATTACAGTACTCTTCCAAGAGTAGAAGTTTATTTAAAACTATTATATGCATATAACAGATAAAACCTGGCTTGAAGAATAAAGCGACATAAAACTATAACCGATTCAGCACAAAAATTGAAGATTTATTAACGTGGGTTTCGAAGTAAGTATTTTTGTTATACAAAAAAAGGGGAAAGGTAAAAGTACTTTGGCGGGCAAAAGAACGAACACTATTCAGAAGGGAAAGGAAGTAAATAGACTGGGCAGCCAATTCCAGCGAACAAAAACACTATCAGTCTGAAGGAACAAATAAAAATGTTTAGGTTTGGCTAAAAAGCATATTAAACGCAAATTGTAAGGTGGCTATACTGTAGTCTTCTAGCGAATTTAGCCGAATACTGTGGGTTTGAATCCCACCTGTGACACAAATTTTCCGTACGACAAAATTGCGTATAATTAATTATTATTTATATAATTAAGCATAAGCTGATAAAAATAAATAAAAGTGTTGGTGAAATTTCCCTTGAAAAATTAAGGAACTAAGCAACGCTTAAATTCTTTTTATAAAAATAAAGTCCAATTAATTTCAGATAAGTCTACAGCAACGTTGATATTGTGAACCATCTGATGATGACAGGAGTTCGAAATTACGGAATTTTCTTCAGTCTACGTTTGAAAATTCCAACTGCTTAGTAAGCCATTAGAGGTGAAAATGGATTCATCAGTCCATAGGATGTATGGAAGAACGCTTTCTGCAACCGACAACAAACGATATTTGTGCAAGGAACGTTATTGACTTGTTATAATCATAGTTTTTAAGTCCCTGTACAAGTTGAGGGCGATACGTTTAAAGTTGTAAGTCCGGATGCAGTTACAGTACAACTGAAATTTATGACGCGATCAATAAAGCAGTTATAGTTATCGCTGTTGATCGGCAAAATGTTCTCTTCAGTTCAGTTCGAACGTAATAATAAAAGTGACGGATAGGTATTTACATTTACATCCAGAAATTAAGATTTGCTTTCATAATTCGAGTTTGACAAATAATGACAGAATGTAACCAATAAAGGTAATTACCGTTTACTTTAATGAAGAAGCAAATTACTGGAATTAACAACGAAAGAAACGTAAATCGTTATTCAAACTTTTTGTCATAACATTGTCATTTGACCAATTTAAACCCGATTGCGGACTTTTCCATGGGCTTTAGGTGCCATGTAGATGGTCTTTATCCGCATCCATCTGGAACAATCTGTGCCAAAGTAAAAGAAGGGTAGAAGGACCTTTTCAGAAGAGGGGCCTCGGCGTCCTTCCCGGTCGGCGCTCGTGGCATTCGATCTCGGCGGGGTCGGGCTGTGGACCGTCCGCGAGAACCACTAACATGAATAGCTAGATGTACTAATGTACAAGGCCAAGAGGTAGGGAAAAAAACAAACCCCGATTCCACCATTGTTTTAGCGTAAAAATTCCTTTAAAATGATGTGTCAAGATGCATACGATCGTATTTAAAATTTCGAAGTAGAACTGGGCGTACACTCTAATTTTTTTCTAAAAAAGGAAAATAATCATATACACTTTGGGAACAGGTCAAAATAAATTTCGGAACTACAGAGAACTAGTTTGTGGAAAAATTTTCACGTAATATAATTGGCGTGAATTAATTCTTTAATTTTCCATTATGATTGTATTTTTCTTGATGCTTCGTAGAAACGGGTTTTAATTTCGAATCGGCTTCATTTTTGATCTTTTTTATTTTATTTTTACCATTCCTTAGCGTCTACTACAGCATAATATAAAACCATTCTTGCAATCGAAAACGGTTATTGTTCTTAGGACAGCGAGATTCCTCTCGCGGTTTGCAAGCATTTCATAACCAATACCAATTGTAAAATTGATGACTTTCCTTTCTTTCCCGTGATCCGCTGTCAAAATGTATTGTCACGTTACTGCCCACTTTTTCATTTCCCCACATAAATCTTAATTATTTTCAAAACAAAATCCCCAATTTAAAAAAAAGTCTCGTAAATTTTCGTCGATAAAAACGTCTAAGACTCATTTAAACACTTATTCACAGTCACAGTGAATTGGATGCTTTTCGTACCTTTCACTGCCCGTGGCTATAAATTTCCGCATAACTTTTTTAATTGTGAAAATTATTTTGTCTTATATGAAAACATGATGTAATTTTTGTTCATTATCGCATCAACTTTGCATCTTGCAGCTTGATTAATATTTTCCATTATTCTAAGTAAAACGCGTGTTTTAAATCTTTTATGCTTCATACCCGCAACTTCGATCCTGAACGCCAGTTGCAATTAAGGCGCTCTCAGTCCACTATTCAGTTGTACCATCGCATCGTAGTCATCGTACCCTCCGCTTTGAGATAACAGTATCACATGAACGGTATATTCGGGGGTCCTCTGGGAACTAAGAAAGCATTCAATTTTACCTATTACCTGGTTCTATCCATAACCGACAGATCAAGACGTCAATTCTTTCTATCGGCCGTCTAACAGAAGGCGTGCCCCATCTTAGGCATACAATGTAGACATTCCAACCCTTTCTGAAACTAACCTTACCACCTTTCCTGTCTCATAAATCTCTCATCAACTATATCTTAACCTGTAATTCCGGGTCATATCCCACGTGTTACGTTTAAATCGGTAAAAACAATATACGTACAAAATGTGTGTCATTCATTTCGTTCGTTTGTACTAGAATCCCTCTTCCACCAGTTAATGTAGTTCGCTACTTTAGGCTAGGCATTGAAATGGAATTCAAGCACGTGAATCAAATGAAGCAAAGCTCAACAAATGAACCATAGGTAAAATAACTATTCAACGACTGAAATCGTTTACCTCGAATACTTATAGAATTTAAGTTCGTCAATGGAGGATTGTGCCAATTCCATGGAGAAGTTTCTGCCGTCAATTTGAAGACCATACCGAAAGACTGCAAAATGTTACGCTAGAGTGTTAAAACCTTGATATAAACTTGAAATTCAAAATGAAAAATTTGGAAATCTAGTCAGGTAAGTATAGAAGGATTATAGAAATATATTGGGGAAAAATTATTAAAAGCAATATGACAGAAAAAAAGTATAATGGCTAGATTAGTGTTCGGTAGAATATTGTTTAGTTTTTACTTTATGTCTACTACAATGTTCAAACTTGATATTTAAAATAAGCTGAAGCAAATTTATTGTCAATCAAAAATAAACTTCACGTAAAAAAAGATACTAAGTAAGGCGAAAACATAATCGAAGAGCTCGCACCATTTGGAATGTAAATGCAGTAAAAACAGACAGGAAGGATGATATTCTGCAGCACCAACTCTCAGAATAATTTTGCAATTTAATTTACTCTAGATGGTTCATTTTTTCTGTCTAAAGTGCAATACAATTTTTTTTTTTATTTTATGCGTATGAATGGTTGATTAATTCAATAAACAAGCTCAAGAAATAAATCACACTTACTTAGACGGATCTATAGACTAAGTATTTATTGAATGAATTGTGCAATCTCGTGGTTTTACGGCAGATTAAACTTCTCTGAAAATTACTAGCCGCGTGCTTAAAGTTCGATAAGGTAATAAATTACTAGGCAATAAACATGCTCCTGGTGTGATGAACCAAATTGTCAAAGCGATATTAATTTTGAATAAATTTTCTCCAACCGTGGTCTAAATAAATTCCAATTAGCGATAAATTTTGAGCAGTAAATAGTGTATAGTTACGGGTTGATTTTATTGAGGACGGTGTGTTTGTTTAATCCCGGCAGACAGTTGTAAATATCGGTTTCTATCTTGTTTCATTCTGTAAATGTTTTTAAATAAACCAACGGATTGAAATTAAAGATAGAGCTTTATTTAATAAAGTAGAGTCCTGCTAATCCGAATAAATCGGCGGAAAATCTTATTTTGGAAAATGTAAATTTTTCTTCGGTGAATCATGATCAGTAATTGTGAGTGACTTTTCGCTGCAGTTTCGTCGTGAACTTGTTGTTTGGGCCTTTCCGAACGTCCTGAGCATATCATGCATGTTGTTTACATGTAGACGTATTGGCCGCGATGGACTATAGCTCAACAAAACGTAGCTACTTAATCATTAGGCAGCTTACAATGACTAGCAAACCTATGTATCACAGGGGCAATGAGAACAACCCCTGCAAGATCACTAAAAACTCTGCTAAACCTATGCTATACCTACCTAAAAGTAAACGTATGATAAAACAACCCTCATCAAGACAGGCAAAATTACTGTTACAACTGGAGAGGGCTAAACTAGGAGGAATAGCAAAACTTACGGAATGAAATTGTAGCAGCGATATTCAATGACGTGATGCTTCTAAGGAGAAGGATTGAGTCTATTGCATTGAATTAGGAGGGTACAATAAGCCAGAAGGCTGCAGTGCATAGGGAGTACAAACTGTGCCTTATCACCACAACATACCATACCATACCATTGGTCGGGGTGTAATATACTGCGCTCTTTATGTGCTATTGTATCTCCCGTTCTGTGCCTCATTATCATCCCCTTGAAGCGAATTCAAAAACAATTGAAAACACGCTTTGTAAACTATTTGGCAATAATTATAGTTTCAAACAACTCGATTTTTTACAAATAAATAAATTATGGCCAGTAAAGTCTTATATAATCTTATACTATTGCATTTTCAAAGGGGTTTTAACGTCCTGCTGAAATTGGCTAACCTATTTTCAGAAAGTCTTGTAAAATAAATACTTACACCAATTTCTATCTAAGGTGATGGAGAAAATTCTCATTAAAATTCTCTATCCCATTCTATACTTCGATAGTTCACACATAAATACAACAACAAACCGCAACTAGGCTGTCGATCAAACTACAGCACCAGTGCATCGAGATGTAGATGTCATTTACAGTTCTTGAGTGTATAGTATATGTACTAATGAAACTTTACGATCCGATGATATCACGTGTCCATTACAATAATGGATATATAATATAAAATTTAGTTTTATACCGAAAAATCCTCTATTATAAACCAAATTCACAACAGAATTAAATTTAACTCATAGAGGTAAAACGGGTGGAAAATGTGTATTATTCCGTTATAATTTGCAATCAATATATCGCAGGGATTGACATTAACGTCGAATTATTTCATACAATTAGATATTGAAGCTTTAGAATTGAGTTGGCATACTGTGGCTTGTTTGATAAAGCTCGGCTCAGACCCTAAATGGGGATGCCGGGGATAATCTTGAGACCACGAAATACCCGGTTCTTTCCTCCTTCCAGCTGGATGGATAACTTCATCTCCATCCGGAAGAGTTCCATTACAACGAATTTCCTTAAAAGACAATTTAAACGAAGGATCAGTATTTTAGTTTTAAATTGCAAAAGCTAACATAGCCGGTACAAACTAGGGATATGCAAAGCCTTGTATGGAAATTGGTTCGCTAGTATAAAAATAAACTATTAATTTATATTTTTCTATCAAATACAATTTTTAATTATATAATTGAATAACGTTTAATTAGCTAGATAATAGATTTTTTTCAAGCATAAAGAGAGAGGTTAGATAGAACAAAAGATCGGAAATGACCAAACTATAAGTTCATCAAATCTACTGAGCCGAATCGAGATCAAACAATTCAATTATGGCCTTCTGGCTGTATACAAGGTTGGACCTCTGATCACTAGAATGACAAAAGTTATGGGAAAAAAGGTCGCAAAATCGTTTGGAAAATTTACAAAGATTGGAACATCACAACATTAGAAGGCATCTCACGATCGCCAAATAAGCATTAACTTCGAGTACTAAACACCACATTTTACATGTGTATACATTCAGAAACGTAATTATTCGAGTAGAAATATTAAGTGAATCCTATATTCCTCAAAATAAACGTAAACCCGCGAGAAGAGACGAACCAAGGGTGTTTGATTAGTTCGACCAAAAACCAACCACAAAACTTCAGCAAAACCTTATTTTGTATTAAAAAATGTTATATTTTTAAAAGATTTTTTGTCAGTCTATACAAAAAAAAGCTTATTATTATTCATAGTGATTGTTATGACGTCATGGAAAATCTACAGATTGGATACGCTATTGGCTTTTATTGGAGTAAAAGTAGTCCAATAAGTCAGTTGCACACAATGACCCAATGCCCGAGCATTATGGTAGTGAACGTGTGATCAATTTGCCCCGCCAAACCTGATCGTAGCTAATAAAATCATTTTATCTAAAGCTAGAAATCTACGGGTTCAATATGTCATCTGCTGTGTTACACAGGCGGGGTGTTTGTCCGGCCGTCGGATAAGCCGTGTAATTGAGTCGAACCCTAAAAGGCCTGGGAGAATTTTAGCTCCCGGCTTATTTACCAAGGTGGGACGGGAAAATACAATAAAGGCCAACAGTTTATGTAAATAGAATTGGCGAACCTTTTCGTCCGGAGGAAAATTTAATCTCAGAATAAAAACCAACTATCTTCCCAATGGCTGTAAGATGTCTCGTAGAATAAAATATTTAACCGTTGTAAATCCAAGATAATTAAGACGTGAGACAACAGTTTGGTATTTATAAAGACCCCTACTCTTGCCAAACCTTCTTCGCCCCTCCGCCAACAAGAAAAACAACTATCTTTGCCAATATTTCTCCTCACAGATTTGAACAAAAAATAAATAGAATATCTCACTGCTATTAGTAGGATATATGTATCAAAGGGATTAGGTCAGAAAGTCTTTGGAACTATACTACCATCTTATTTTCTAATGTTTAACTGCTGGAAATAAAAACGTGAAATTTATGAAGCAACAGTATTAGTTTTTCTTATTTTTAACTCACAAAAAACTTAATTTTGTGATAAACATATTAATATATATAAGTATATATATATATATATCTGTCTCTTATACACA